>JJOG01006555.1:0-13470 GCA_000715275.1 Gyrodactylus salaris
GGAAAATTTCAAAGAGTTGGTTTATAGTGGTTAATCTACTGTACCCAAACGTCTCCCAAGTTGTTGGGAGATGGGGATAGCTGTACTGATGACGCCTGATAGGCAGAAATACCGGTATTTGCAGATTCCTCTTTGAAACATACAATTGGTTCTTTCTCTTTATAAATACATTCATATAAAAAATAGTAACAACATAATTATTTTGTCCATCGTTTTCATAAATGAAGGAGCACGAAAATAATAATAGCTCTTCAGTCAAATCACATTTCATATATTGCGTTTGATGTATTCAAGAATACGGTCAAAATTTAGTGTTTAAAACAGAAAAACGACCTGCTCAACCTGAGAATAATTGAAAAATTCTACATCAGGAGACTTAGACTACAGCTCCGCAAACAAGTCAACCATATTTTTAAACTTTGAAGAATTCACTATTTCTACAACCAGTGATCACCAAATTCAGAATTTTTTCAATATATCAAACTTTACACCTCAGAGATGATTTTGCTAGAATTATATATTTTCTTCGTTCTTTAAAATTATAAATAAGTTATTTATGAATTCAATCATGAATGCAGGGAAATAAATTAAGATGTTACTTCAACAAGAGCGTGTGATCTCTAGCAATCAAATTAGTAGTTTCCTCGAAAAAAGGAGATTGAAAATTATAAATTTTTATTTCAGAAAAAAAAATATCTGCAGAAATAAATATCAAAATAGCTTTGTTTCCTCTATAAACTTGAAAATAATTGTTCATATCTTGAGTCGAAATAATTACAGCTTCAGTTTAATCTGAGAAATCCCTTAAATGCGTTTGCATACTCTTTGTTATAGAAGGCATAAATGAACGGGTTGAAAACACTATTACTGTACCCGAGCCATGTAAATAGCAACATGAGCAATCTCGGTACTTCTACATTTAACCATGGCTCCAAGACGTAAACGATAAAAAATGGAAACCAACATATTGAGAAGCAGCCGACCACGTAGGCCAAAGTGATTGCTGTCTTATTCTCCCTCTGGAAGGCCGCTCTCTCTTTGGACTTTTCATCTCGATACGATATCGATGTTGAACGATAGTTTTGAAATTGTACTGTCTCAAGGTTTGATAATCGGTCCTTATCAGTCGAACGTTCTTTACTATCCCCTTCAAAGTCGCTGTTATCATCTTCTAGTCGAAAGGACTGCAAGTCGGTTAGATTTGCAACTTCCACAGACTCTGGAATATCGGGGAGAAATAAGTGTTCCGTTACTTGGCGTGGTTCTCGTTTTTTACGAATCTTTTTGGGATTTCTTTTTTGAAATTTTCGATTCTTCCTATGAATATTAACTATCCTTCCATTATCTTCATCTACAAATGATTTCTTCCTGATGACGTATTTACAAGAGAGGAGATTCTGAATAATTTTAAAATTCTTCGTGCCTTTTTCATTCTTCAGAGGTAACTTGAAATATTCCTTTGAAACCTGACCATTTCTAGTGTTATAATTAATCCTGTTATTGTAGGGACTATGTGCATAACCTCCGCAAGATGAAGATGATGATATAACGGCCAAGTTTGGAAAGGTCTTCTTTATCAATGAGAACCTCTGATATGAGACTATGAATATTCTCGTGTACAAATAAATCATTATTAAAAATGGAATATAGAAAGTCGAGGATGAGCTGATTACACGAAAGAGCTTATCGTTAGTAATTTCACAATTCCCATTACTCGAGTTATGCTGCTTCATGCCTATGAGAGGAGGTAGAACGAGGAAGAAGGATAGAATCCAGGCAAATAAAATCATCACAAGGGCTCTAGTCTTTGTCCTCCTCGCTATATACTCCAAGGGACTTGTGACAGCCATGTATCTGTCGATTGAAATGACTATGAGGTTGTAGATCGAGGCAGTACTGAGTAGAATGTCAGCTGAGAGCCAGGCAATGCATGTGAAGGAACTTTTAAAGACCCATTTCTTCGTGTAATAATATCCAATCGATGGCGGAAGCACTAGCACAGCGACCAATAGGTCAGCTACGGCCAATGAGACAACATACATGTTCGTAACGGTTTGTAGGCGCTTTGTTGTTGCAACAGCAGCTACGACTAGGCTATTTCCACAAAACACCAACAGAGTTGTCATTATTGAAAAAGTCATGAAAATGTTCTGCTCTATTCGATTATCTGTACTGTCTGCATTATCTGTCTGATTCGTGTTCATGATGGATTCATTTAAATTTTAGTGAAATCCACAAACAACCATGTTAATCATCAGAACTGAATGATTTCATGACTTTGGATCATGAACAGATGAAGATGATACATTCTGTTGAGGTATCCTCTCATTGGTTTAAATCTGAATATCCAATTGGAAGGTATGTTTTTTTTCATTCTAATCGAGATAATTATCAGAGAAACTGCAATAAGATACTTAGAAGAGTACAAACCTAATTTTTGAAATTTTCCATAATCTTATTTTCATCTTAAACGAAGGAAGAACTATAGATTTGATCTCTTTGATTGAAGAATTGCATTTTTTCTTAAACAATGTGTAATACTCATTCACACTAGTTTATCAAACTTCCTGAGAGATCAGTTACCCTATGTGGCTAAAATTATGAGGGTTTATCATAAATTATTATGGCAAAAATACAATTGTTTAGGCTTTCAAGACTCTCAGTTCTTCAGGATCCAGGATGTAAGAGCGTCGAGCGATGTCTTCTACAGATTAACATATGGTTAGATATACATTGGCTGAAGTATGAAAAGTCAAACAGCTAAAAAAAGAAAGACAAAAATCCATAAAGATGTCTGTTCTGAATTATCTTCTCAAAATCATGGGAAATTGCCAAATTGGTGAAATTTAAATCTGTCTTCATCGATTTTGCCTCTAAAGGTGAAAAAATGGCTATTGCAAAAAAACCGTACCAGTAGTTTTAACTAAATCCAATGTGTAAATTCCAGCCCTCTATTGATTTGAGATTCTCAGAGAGATCTGCATCGTGGAAAGCTTTCATGAGAGTCGTCAAATTGCTTCTGCTTGAAACTCAAACTCTAATAGCTATTGGATCATAATTTAATTATCTTCTTGATTGGTTTTCATCGAAGGATGTACGTAGGCTGGATTAAGATAATATCCAGTTTTATGCTCTGTATTATCCTGTAATTAAATTACAAATTAAGCTCTGAAATGTTGTACTCAATCTATTGTAAAAGTGTACATTCTTTTGAGATAATAAAAAAAATTGTAACGTTAAAGAGGAAATGCACAGAAAGTTTTGACAAATCATAGAGAAAATATAGAATTATTAAAATGAATCAACTACTTTTAAGAGAATGAATAACTCTTGGGAAAATGAACGGTGGATTCCAGAAATAATAGTTAACGCTTGCAAATTGTTTGGTAATGATTTAATTGATGCCAAGGAGCACACACCGGCTTGTGATTGGCTCAGGAAGTAGACAAACCTGAAAACGATTAGTCTGAATGATCAGGTTATCAAACCTATCTCATGGATAAATAATTACGTCGGTGTAAGATCTCAACAGAGTCGTCGAAAATAAAAAACTTATTTTTTACTTCACAGTAGGGTACTGCTTTTTGAAATAGGATCACGAGGAATCGCTTTAGATTGCTCAATTATATGATCAAAAACAAATTTTGAGGCTATTTCCATCTTTTGTGCGCTTTAAATCTATCTACAATGGTCGAAACTCTGATGTGTTAAAAACTCATATACAAATAAATTCGATTGGCCGCCATCGATTTTCTCGCTTTTCATTCTGTTCAAGCAAATTATTACGCTCCTAATGATAATCAGATTATTTGAAAAATATTCTCCTTCTAGATTTCGAATTTCTGGCTAATTTTTAGCCAGTTATCGCGCATCAGTCACATCTTCCTAACAAAAGGCTTTTAATTGAGAACAGGATAGAATTTTTCATGTATTTCTCAAATATAATGTCTTACAAAATCTTTAGATAGTCGAGAAAATCTCGGTTTAAGTTTTGTCGCAAGTTCAAATTAATTTGAATTCGATTCGAACACAAATGTTTCCAACACCTAGGATAAATACACACTGAAATTACGTCTAGATTACGATTGTGTGAGATGATCCGAATCAAAAAAAATTTAATTTGAAAATTTTGTTCACTTAAATAATTTTTCAAAATAATATTTATCACTTCTAGATAAATATTAGAAGTTAGAAGTTCTAACTTTGGCTTGACTCCTAACGAAACATACAGAACAATTATTGAAAAGCCATAATTTTGGAATATTTTCATTTTCCATAGATGAAAAAAATTTCTAATAACACTGTTTGACATTGCAAAATACCTTTTCTAATGACTCATCTGATTTTAAAGGGAATTTTCACAGATGCAGAATGAGGTTTGAGAATTTTTAATGCAGAATCAAAATTCTAATCTCGAAGTTTTTCTGATGTTTTGAAATATTCTATTACTATTAACTCAGTAAAATACTTATTATTTAGCTAAGCAGTAAAGAATTTCAAGATCTACAAACACGAGCAGAAAATTTTTAAGATCATAATTTTATGAGTTATGTAAAAGCTATTTCCTTAATTTTAAAATGTCAAACATTGTAATCGTCGAGTATATATTCCATAATAGAGATTAATTTCCGGAAAAAGGCGTTTTAAATAACCGCGCAAATATTAATATTAACTACATTGGGTGTAGTTGTAGATATTTACTACATTGTAAATTTTCACAAGCTTCCAAGCACAAAAATTATTCCAACGATAGATTAAGTATAAAAGCAGTTTAATCCTTGACGATTTATATTTTCTGATGAAGGCAAGCTTTTTCAAATCCTTGACTTTTGACAATGTCCAAATTACATCTCTAAAAAAACTAATTAGTAGAGAAACCTAAAAAGGCACTAAACTTTACAAAAAAAGATGAAAATTTTAAGAAAAAAAGGTAATTTAATTTTCTTTTGTACCCTCCATATAAGAAACGCAAAAATAGAATTTAATCAAGTTACTGAACCATTTGAGTTTTTTACCTGTATAATGCTTTTTTAAATAACGTATTAAAATTATCAAAAATAGAATTTTTGGTGCTCTACTCACAAGGGATCTTCGTGACTTCGAGGCCAATTATGATGTGAAAACCATGATCGAATAGAAATATTAAATCTGCTTATGAAATCAACAATCAATTTTGTGGAAGACAAGATTTGAATCAAGGCGTATATACTTTAGAGGTTGAGTACAAATATAATGTTTTAAATATTTTAAACTTTAACGGAGCCTCAGTCAAGCAGGCTATATTCCTCTCCTTAACTGTCATGTATGTGATGCAGAACGATTATTATTTTAAGATACGTTTTATATTGAAAAAATGCATGTTATATAAATGTGTAGCCCACTCAACAATTTCTAAGCTCATTTTAGAGAATCCAACCAAAAAAATATCTTTTGTTCGATTGATACATTTAATCCTTAAAAGTTCCCCTTACTCATGTCTAGTGATCTTATCATTTACTCATAAAAAGTTTTTCGGACTACTTTTAGGATTTTTTCGTTGATCCCAGTTTACCATTGAGAGCTGCTAGATTTATGTATTTTTGAAACTCTTCCCTGCTAATGTAAAAATTATGTACTCAAAAACTGTGATTACAGAGTAGCTGTGCTCCTTTTTAAATTAAATATAACGCTTTAATGCTAATATACTAATACTAGGATGTGAGTAAAGGGAAATAAATTTAGTGAACAGGCTTATTTCTTTTGAGCATAGCTAGGTCTAATCACCCTGAAATTTCTGGTCAAGCATACAATACTTTTCGCTGTTTTAGTAATTTCACATCTAAAAAATATAAGACTTATCAACCGAGAGCTAAATGGATGTAAAGGTCCGTTATGGGATCAATTTAGATAACACCTTGGAGAAAAATAATGAACATGAGCACATCGAGACTCGATGATCGAGTAGAGTTTAGTTTCGAAAACTTTGAAATATACGAAGGCTGCAGTCAAATCCCAAAGTAATTCATTTCAGCGAATCAAACACGCTCTAGCACTAAATATACAATCTCTACCCCATAATAAGTATAGTTTAACTTGACTAAAACTCTTTACATTTTCTTCTATTTACTTCTTCTTAATATAGCAATTGATCGACGATATTCTAGTGTTTTAGATTTTAATTACAATGGAAATTCGCTAGATAAGTTCTTTAATAACCACAATGATACTACTAATAAGGAATGTCTATAGAAGCATAACAAGCAGTCATACTGAATAGTGTGTCGATCCTTCTGCTAGTAGATTTCAATTGATGACTTGAAATATAGCAAGAACCATTCCTAGACACATTTCGACTGATCAGGTCTCGTCAGCAGAACTATGTTCACTGAAACCCTAAATGGGATTCGAAGTGTAGCACGAACGCTCTAACGACTCAAATTCAGGACCTTAACATGAGTATCATATGATTATATCCTCTAATTACCTTCTTTTAAAAAAAAATTTTGTACTGCATAACTGTACTAAATAAGGAGGAACAAGTCAAGGGAAACTATTTTCAAAGTAGGATTAATCGTTGGGGAACATGGAATTGACAAATTAAGACTGTATTAATAAATTATCAGATGAGCTATTCAATTATTCAACTACGAATTTTGAACAAGGTTTTGTGTACATCGAAAAGAAAAAAGTAAGATTTTTTTCTTGAATTTGAATTTCATAAACGAGTAAAACTCTATTCGGGTTTAAATGTGGGAGTGAGGTTGAGCATTTTTTTAACGATAAGCTCATCTCGAGAAGGGAAGGGGACAATCGAAATCACGCTCAAAATAGAAAGAAATCCTCCATAAGAAAAAGAGTTCAGGTCGGTCACTGTAACCTACAGTCTGTAGGGTTAGGAGATGGATTTATGCTGTCGCTTGCAAAGGTTCGGTCTTCATAATGTAGAATTTGTCCCTTATTTTCAGGTCAAGCATCGTCTTGAGATTATCCTGAAATATCTTTGTGCTGGAAGTTGGATGGTTTTTGTTATTATTTTTCGTTTTGCATGGCCAATTTAAGTTGCGCCACAATCTCCAGGGAATATTTAAATGACAATATTTCTCTCCTTTTCAACGATTCTGTCCTTGTGAACCAAATTGAGTAGCCTTTTTTTGAATGCGATTTTCAATTTCGACATCATTTTCTTGGACTAGACTATTCTATATCTCAATTACAGAACCTATTTCCTTTGTTAATTTTATCTGTATATTTCTTCTTCCGCTTTCTCTGCTTTTCTTGGGTTTCCATCTTCATCTTTGAGCTTAGGGATTATGTTTTGTCATCTAATTATTTGCATAACAAATAAACATTTAATAATATATCTATATTAATTTCGTTACATTTTGTTTGATAACTCAACAAGGAAGGTCATAAAAAGATTCCAATAAAAATGGTTAGATTGTTTAATAGTGAGAAAGTATTCAAGTATCATTAAAGAAATACAGACACCGATAAATGTAATGATAATTATATATAATATTTAAGGATTATAATCCTTCAATTTTATGATGTTTATTCTATACGAAGGGTAGATTAGTTTACTGATAGATTTCAAAAGAGTAAGCTAACTTAGAATGATTTCAAATAATTGAAAATTTTCTTTATTTGCATACTTAAAATAATTTGGAGAATAATTTAAAAAAATGTTGATATTTGAAAAATGAGCATTTGATCTTTTAAAAAAAGACATCGTAGTTCTTAACATCTGTGTGCTATATTTAGAAGTAGAGCCATCAGTAAATGGGTGTCAAACCATCTATGGACATTTGATTTTTTAAAACTGATTTGAAACTAGCAAGAACTATTCCTAGACCGATTTCGACCAATCAGATCTCATCAGTAAGACTATGTTAGTGCATTGGCATTAGACATAGCGGCCAGGATCGAATCCCATTGAAGAAGTCGATGAACATACTCCTACTGATCAGACCTGATAGGTCGAAATCGGTATAAGAATAGTTCTTGCTAGATTCAAATTAGTTTTTAAAAATGTGAAGTTCTTAATTGGGGATTTATGGTTTGAGCTAGTAATGGTTGATTTTTTAACAGATATAATAAACAGTGAATGGAATATTTGGTACGCGAAACAATATCTCGTCAGTCATTTAAGAATCATTTACCCTTGAAGTACTTCTAAGCATAAAAATATCGATCTTATGGTATCTAAGTATAAACACTAGGGCACTGCTTTTTGATTTTGCCTCTTTTAGATCGCGCACAATCGTAATCTAGACGTAATTTCACTGTGTATTAAATATTTATTCTAGGTGTTGGAAACATGCCAAAATAATTTGTGTTCGAATCGAATTCAAATTAATTTGAAATTGCGCCAAAACTTAAGCCGAGATTTTCTCGACTATCTAAACATTTTGTGATACATAGGAGTAATATTTTGGAGCTACATGAAAAATGCTATCCCTTGGAAGAAAAATTCTCAATTAAAAGCCTTTTGTTAGGAAGATGTGACTGATGCGCGATAACTGGCTAAAAATTAGCCAGAAATTCGAAATCTAGAAGGAGAATATTTTCAAATAATCTGATTATCATTAGGAGCGTAATAATTTGCTTGAACAGAATGAAAAGCGAGAAAATCGATGGCGGCCAATCGAATTTATTTGTATATGAGTTTTAACACATCAGAGTTTCGACCATTGTAGATAGATTTAAAGCGCACGAAAGATCAAATTTGTTTTTGATCATATAATTGAGCAATCTAAAGCGATTCCTCGTGATCCTATTTCAAAAAGCAGTGCCCTAATAAACGAAGGATATTTATACATTTTTCATATCTCTCAGATTTGGCATATAGGAGTTTCTGTGTCTAGGGCTAACCGATACAAATGAAGTTCCTTTCGTAAGCTCTCTACACTTGAATTCTGTGACTTATGTGGAAAACATTGAAAATGCCAAAAAATAATTTTCTCAAAATTCTTTTCCTCAAGATCTTTGTAGATGGACATTAGCTTATATAGGCTAAGAAGCTGTTTGTTCAGTGTCAAATTGTTTCTTACTCTCTCATTTCCCTAGCTTGAAGGTCCCCTAGGAAAAGAAGTTATAAAAAAATCATTTAAAACAATATGAATTGGGCCGATCGTAGAAAATGGTTACAAAATCAACCGATTGTTTGAAAAATTACGAAAAAGGAACCCTAAAGCTTCGAAATTTAAGAGACGAAAACAAGAGACGTTACGTCGATTGAGGCAGTCATTCAAGGATATGAGGTACTTTAGAAAATAAATCGGTCGATAGTCGTCAATAAAAAAAATAAAGTTCTGCATTTTCAAAGTCAGAAATTGAAAAGAAATCGCTGAGAAAAATTCTCTAGGCTGTTTTATTTTTAAACTGTGGTGTACTGATTATTCTATATAAAGATGGCTCGGGTATCTGGGCTGGTTATTCAGTGTTAAATTGTTATTTTTAAATATCGAATTTAGCTTCAAAAAGTTAGCTTGAAGGATGTATGGATTTATCTATTTATCAAGATCTCAAAAATTGTCGGCAAAAGTTTCAGCCGATAAAATTTGAATTCTTAATCAAGCTTACACGTTACACGTAGTCTTCTTTCCATTGATGAAATAATATATTTCAAATGCTGCACAAAATAACAAGTTTGAAATTATAGAAAAATTATTAATGATCTTCTGTTAGTGAACGCGTCGACTGATCGCTGATAACCCTGTAGCTTAAGCCATTCATTTATGTGAAGAAGTTGATGACGAATATAGTTATCTTTTCAGATTAATTTTATGACATCCCATGATGAAAATTTACAACTTGAGCAAAATTGCACTAGACAGACACATATTTCACTCTTGAGAATTGAATAAAAAAAATATTCTTTAGGAAATTGAAATTCAATTCTATTTTTACATTATCGAATGAAATAGATAAAATCTACAATTTGCTTTAATTAAACTATCATATAAATTTAAATGATTTTTTTTTCAGCAAAGTATCTATTTTTCCATTTTTTCCCACTTGACATACTCCATAAGAGAATTTTTTATTTGAATGTGAAGAATTTGAATATACAATCTCCACAACTATGATCGGATTATTGTTTATTAAGATACCTTGATGTTTTCCATTTTAAATTCTTTCACTATTAAATTTCCCTTGATATCATGTGTTATTTTAAACTTTAATTTTCCAAGTACGGTAGTATTTAAATTATGCTCAACGCCTTAAACATAGCCGTATTGTATAGAAAATCCGTAGAGCATCATAAATCTTGAGAAATTGTAAATTTCTCAAATTTTTACTCAACAAACCTCTTGTCCTATTTTCGTGTCTCAAGATAATATATTTTTGTCACTTTGGTTATCTTTTGGCTTTGTGCGGATTTGAATGTGAAGTAACCTCATATTTCATATTAACGGAAAGTTGTACAACTGGAAATTCGCTCACTTATAAAGGAAATAAATCCTAAAGTGCAAATTTGCTACTTTGTTTGATTTCTAAACAAACATTGCAAAATGGATGAAGATTAGATCAGAAAATATTATTCTAAATTTTCATCTCATTATCACTTTTTTGCAGTGTGTATCAAAGGAAAATTTAGCTATAAAACAAATTATTCAGTATTTTTTCATTTCATTCGACTTGAGACACTTGCCGTTATCGTATATCAGTTGAATTCAAAGTTTAAAAAGAAACAAAAATTATCAATCTTTATTTCTTAAAAACACATGGCGTGCTGAGATAAGAACAAGGAACAATTACTAAAAAAGTTGATCTCAACTCCATAAAACCTTATATGAATTGGGATATTATATCGACTGATCAATGAGCGGTTTATAAACAAATGAAAAGACTGTTCAAGTCATTTCTTTCGAAAAATTCAAAAGTGACAAGAGAGCATTCAAATTCCTTTGATAAATAAAACTAGATTTAATTATGTAATAGGATGAGTCCTAGATTTAATTAGCTTATTAACTCTGTAAATATAATTTAGCATTAAAATTGGACTTAAAATATTGCAGAAGATCATCGCCTGAAATATTTGTTTAATATAACCGCGAAACTTCCACGAAAAACTTATATTCCTGTCATTTCTTCTCAATACCGCACTTGAAGATTAGATCAGCACTTAACCGAAATGCTTCTGTGTAATGTATGACTCTGTTACGTCCTCACTGGACGTACTTATACGCTTAGGCATCGGAGAGAATAACAAGTGGTAGAAACACACGTGAGTAGATTTAGAAAGCGAATAATAATGGATAATCTTTGTCTTTCGACTTAAACACAAATACAGAATATAAATACTGTAATATAAAAATACATCTATTGTTTATCTTGACTGCAATTTTATGAGCATCTACAACAGACTCATGTTAAGATTGATTAATTTTATATTTAAAATTGAAGACAATATATATTTCGACCAATTTTTTGATTGTCCTTGACAAGATTTGAACCAAAGTTGAAAATTGAAGTAGACTAGGCTAGTCACTGATAACGTATTCCTCTTCATTAAAATGATCATCCTCAAAGTCATCTTAACCATCCTTTCTTGTTTTTGTTGAGAGGGAAAACTCTGTCTTTGGAGGCTGCCCAAACATTTTTATTTTTCGGTTATAAGAGCAGTTCTTCATATATTGTACCTCGCAAGACCTTCAGAACATTTAGTATTCCCTGTGACTTTGATCTATTTCTTCAAAATGTCTTTTACCTGGTGGTTGGTTCTTTTCACAGATCCCTGACTATTGCATTTGAGGTTAGATAACCATTTTAGAATGAAAATAAGGGTTCTTAAGGGCTTGCCTACGAAGGGGAATTATAAACCGACGACTTTTATTCTCAACAATGCGTACAGGAAATATTAAAACTGAAGAATTTTATTCTCGTCATTGTGTACACTCGGTTTCCCCATTGACGAAATTCTTTTGGGCAGTGTATTCGGAGTTTCCACTCTCAGAACAACATATACAATTTTTTTAGAAAATGTTTATAAAATATATGGTTAATTTAGTGTTTTTTTATAATTAAATCAGTAAATTGAGACAAATAAAACGTTTCAGCATACTAAGTCAGAATTTCTGAAATTCAAAGGTAAAATTCATTTTGTAAATCATTTTTTGTGGTAATTAGTAATTATTAATTACTCATGGTTTACTAACCGCTTACTAACCACAACTAGCCCTACTTCGGTTAGCGGTTAGCTGACCCCTACCATGGACTCTCCGTATTATGTTACCCTAGAATTATCTGTTCAATTATGAATGAAAAATTATAGCTCGTAAGAGCTCCTCTGATTATTCAAGTCAGTTTTAAAAACTCCCAAAAAATTCCCTTAAAAGTTTATTTTCTCTTAAAGTTTACGAATTCTTCAACCGTTCAACTTTTTAGTAAATGGATTAATTTTTTCTGGTCTGAAATTATTTTTTACTCAGTAATATTCTCTCATGGGGTTTGCGTTTCTTACCGAGCTTATTCCTCTCCGGGGAATTAACTTGTATGCCGTGTTTTAATTCTATCAAGGGTGGTGTTCTCCAAGATTATGCTTTGTATACGGTTTTAATTAAGATAGATATTACGTGAAAAACTAGCAAATACTTGTCATCAAGAGGTAAAATTCCGAGTGAATTATTGAGTGCTTATTCAACTTTACCACCAAATGATAAAGTTACCTCTTTTTAATTTATCAAAGAAAATAACTTTTTAACTGAGTGCAAAATCATTAATCAAAAATATAAAATTTCTTCGTTTGACAATAATTTCCATCCTTGTCTAGTATCGAGACAAACTTGTGTGAATAGAAATCCCAGCTCACACAAAGTTCTCAACTCTTCAAGTAATTATTATAGTGTAGGATGTAAAACGAAAGAATGACCATTTACTATTCTATCCGCAAATATACAAAATTATGTCTCGATGCTAGACAATAATACAAATCATTCTCCATTTTTTGATAAATGATTTTGCACTCAGTTGAAAAGGCTTTTTCATTGACAAATTAGAAAGAAGCAGCTTCATCATTGGTGGTACAATTTTATAAACCCCTTTTTTTAATATCACGAATGTTATTCATGTTTTTGCCTTTTCAATCAGAATAATTTAGATTTTTTCACTTTGTTATAATAATATACATTGGTATGTCTTATAGTTTATGATGAATAAACAAAATCGACACTTGTTATTAATATGAAAATTAAAACTCCACTTATCCCTAATAATTTCAACTGGACTGTCCTATAAGTTGTAAGAATAATGTCTACCCCTCCACTTGATTTTGATAATTACCCTTAAAAAACCATTTAGATGATTCAATGTACTTTTAGGTTAGTGAACAAAGGATAATTATCCAAGGAGTGACTCATTCGGCATAAGTCATTGGTATGAAAAGTCATATTTTTAATGGTCGGGTGTTATATTTTGTTATATAATTTTATTTTCATTCATAGCCCAAATGTCATCAATTTTTTTTATCAATTCTTTTTCGGTCGAATT
>JJOG01006558.1:0-48417 GCA_000715275.1 Gyrodactylus salaris
AAGGCTTTCACACATTGACCGGTCAATGGTTTAATTGTTGATTCGTTCATCTAGAAGAATAGGTCACACGTTTTTTTAGAGTAACTTTTTTCTCAAGTGGGTATCGAGTTCTCCAAGTCAAAAGAAAGCAAGAGCTTGATGTTGGGTGCAATATGGTTGTTAAAATTCCAGCTGTCGACAGGGCTAAAACTGATATTTCAAATATCATAGGAAATTTGCTTGAAAAACAAGATTCCCTACACAAAATCGGCACGATACAAGGCACCATTGAAAAACTCATTAGAATCAATGGAATTATTCCTTCGAAATCTATTTTTATCCAAAAATACATGGTGCCAGAAGTCATAATAAGTTTACGATCAGCTTCGCCAGCCTCATCTTCAAACAATGGTCAAGGTTTTGAAAGATGAAACTGTCCAACTGGTTGAGATTTGAATAGATGCGTTTGCAAAAAAAGCAAGAGAGAATGGCTTGTCATTCTATAGAATGACATACTTACACACATTGACTGTAACATATCCAAATCACATAGTTTTGAGAAACAAATTACTGAGTACAAATTTGATGAAAAAATTTCTTCAAATAACCTCAATTATCTTTTAGACAAGCCCTACTCGTAAGTAGAAATAAAAATAATTATCTCTGAATACAAAAGTTAACTTGTAGTTGATCATATCTGGTTTTTCAACCATGTTTACTTATGAGTAGTGCTTGTCCAAAAGATTTCATCGAATTTGTATTCAGCAACCTCTGTATTTCTCAAAACAGTGAGATCTGGAGAAACTGTTTTCCAATAGCACTGGCCTACAGTTTAGGGTCATACATTAGAAAGGTTTTCTCACCTCTTATATGCGAAGCAAACACCGCAAATACATAACACGAGGAGGGTGAAGGTGAATATCCCACTGATTATAACTGTAGGAAGGGGCTTTCATTAAAATTTATAGAAAATTATGCTAATTATTGGATTTATTTGATGAATAGAACTTGCACGTTATGACGATAATATCGGTTTTATTTTGTTTGGTGAAATTTGGACTCTGGTCCTTCTCTTCCAACTTTTCTGCTACAAAATATTTTTTTAAAAACCTTTAAATAAAAGAATATAGACATCTTCACTAAAATTAATCACTCTTCCACATGAATATATGAACTAACAACCTTTTGATGTATCTAAAGAATATTTTTATTTATTAGATCACACTTCAAAGGCTAAGAAAATGTGTATTTCTCAAAATCGAAGAAAATATCCACTATTTCATTCAAAAAGAATTACCTCGTTTTGAACAATAAGTACGACAAAAATGGATATTTTTAAAATCTATGATAAAATGTTGACTAATTCAAAACCAACCCCCGATAGTAACTCCATATAACTGAATGACGTTAACAGTGAATATGATAATTGCGATTGAGTGGAGATTCTTATGCCAGATGAGCATTGGTTCTTAAGAAATGAAACAAGTTTGTGTAGTTTCAATGAATCGAATTGTATAGTGGAAATTCCATCCAGTCCATTAAAATGATCCTAAACAAGTGTAATCCTTTGAGTGTGAAATTTTAGAAACGAAATGTATAATTATGAAAGGATTATTGGTAAGAAGGAATTAATGTTATTTCAATCTAGTGGACAATTCAATAGCACATATTTGTTCACGTGATTATTGATTACAACTCTCTTTTGTCTATTAAAAATTAGAACAATATAATTGATTAAATACACACCATTAGGGTTATCCGTTCAGAGGGAAGTTTCATGTATTAGGCAGTCTTTCAAGACTTTGAATTCTATCACCATGTATCTATCTTATAAATAAGTTTTAATAAAATTCGAGATGCGAAATTCACATGAATCATCAAATATTGAAAAATTGCACGAGATAATCTTACTCGATAAAAGAAATCTAGAGTCAATATCTTACTTTACTCAAGATTAATCATTAATGTGCAATGCACATTGTGCATTTAATGACGTAAATCTATTATGTTGCTGGTTTAGAGTTGAACTTAAAGAGTTCTCATCAAATATTTAATATCCAAAATTTCAAATTGAAATTGATTATCAAATTGAATAATTAGAAATTTATCCAAAGACATTGTTTAAATATTGCAACAAATCAAATTCATTAAATTTTTTAAATTAAAATAGATGAGCGTGAAAAGGAATCTAATAATCCTACTCATCCTATCCTTTGCCACTTCAAAATGCATATGGCGAGGTCTCTGCAATCCGCAAGAGGCAAAAGTAAAATACACATCTGTAGATGGCGATCCTCAACCCTTGGACGAAGCAGGCGCTGAACTCTTATCAACCGTCTGCCCGCAATATTTGGTCGGTAAGAATCTAACTTGTTGCGACACTGATCAGATTCGCACCTTCTCCGGGCAACTAGAACTCGCCAAGACCGTCCTTGGGGCATGTCCTTCCTGCCACGAGAACTTTAAACGCCTCTTTTGCGCCATGACTTGTGATCCTGACCAGGCCAAATTCGTTAAACGGGACAAGGTTGATGATAAGAAATGCGTTGATGGTATAAAATATTTTTCCGCTAAAGAATTTAAAGAGAAAATCTTCAACAGTTGCAGCAGCGTCAAGAATAGCGGCCAGCCTGCTGTCCAGATAATTTGTCAAAATGAGAATTGTACATACAAAGAGTTCTTTGCGGCCCTCGGAAATGCCACACAACAAGCGCCCTTCGATATTGACTTTAATGAAGAAGCGGAGCCCGACTACAACCTATTCGACGGAGCTTTGTATGGCTGTGATCAGAAGGTAAACGCGACTTCATATACACCTGAATTGCCGGCCTGTACGTGCCAGGACTGCCATCAATCTTGCTATGCCCCTGTCATTGACGTCCCCAATGCTGAATACTCAATTTTGAACATAAACATTTACTGGTTCTCAATGATTATCACCTTTTTCGGCTTTCTTCTCATAATCATTCTCGGCCATGCCATTTACTACATCAAGAAGCGGTTATGTAGCCAGGCTGCTGAAGACGAAGTCAGCCTAATTAAGCAATCGATTGAGAGTCTAAAGAAGAAGATTGGCTGGCGCCTACGGCTTAGCGCCAGCATTGAAAATACGATGGGCAACTTTTTCGGAAAAATCGGCAAATATGTTTCTCTCTACGCGCACTTTTTCATCGTTACCTCGATAATTGTCGTAGGAATCTTCGGCTTTGGTCTTCGCTTCTTCCACGTTACAACGGACCCGATTGAATTGTGGAGCTCAAGTAATTCACGGGCTAGACTGGAGAAGCAGTTCTTCGACGAGAGTTTTCAGTAATATTACATTCTTTTAATCTTTCTAGACCATTTTATCGTGTTGAACAGGTCATTATAAAGCCGGGCGAAAAGTACAAATTGAAGGACCATGGACCCGCTTGGAATAAAGAGTTTCTCTCTCGAGTGAGTTTCTACTTTAATTCAAAGCTTTGTCAATTTTTAATACAAGATTGAGAATCTAAAAGTACATTAAAAATATAAGCTCTTTCAAATATGAGCTTTTCTTGGGTTTTCCTGGTAATTCATAGCTTTTCATTTAGTTACTTAAAAGTAGGATAAATATTTTTAGGAATGCATTCTTTTCATTGTGAGATTGACAAAAACTAATATGAGCCTCGTTTCCTAAACCTCTCCAAAAAAAGAATTCTTATATAATCAATAATATTTTATCTCTCGAGTGTGAAATAATGCAGTCTTCATATGGACGTAGAACATAAAAAGTCTCATACACATTTTTCGACCGTACTTATAGTACAAGTCTTATACGAATCTTTTCTCGTGGCCTTTTCCATTTAATACGGATACTCATGAGTATGACCTCTAATATTTGAGTATGTAATCAGTTAAGGTAAAATAACATGGCTATTTGAAGCTTAAAATTACTGAGATTGTAACAAAAATTTACAGTCTAAGAAGAGAAAAATGCATTTTTTTTGTTGAAGCCTAATTAATTCACTATTACTCTCAGGCTATTAACCTCCAAAAGAATTTGACAAACCTCAAAATTACTCATAGTGCAAAAGAGTTTACTCTCGAAGACATCTGCTTCAAGCCGTTGGCGCCGGAGAACAAGAAATGCGCCATCACCAGCCCCTTGGAGTACTTTCAAGGGGACCTCAAGACATTTGAATGCAAAGGAAACGATAGAGACGTGAGTCACTGATCTCATTTCCCACCCGAGCTCGCATCAATTCCATTCATTGCCTAGTTTTACGCCCATTTGGAGAGTTGTACGAAGAATCCCACGCAGATTTACGAACGCCATTGTAAGACTAGCTGTTTCGGCTCCTCGGGAATTCCCATCAACTCAAATATCGTCTTTGGTGGTTATCCCGGTGAGTTACCACTTGTCATGAGTCACGGATGCAAAATATTCTATTGGGCCATTCGAAAATAAATGACGTTTCTCACATTATTTTTTATATTTTTTTCCAAAAAATAATTTCCATTATTTTCGTTCTGAAATTTACATCTTTGATTGAAAGGTTTATTTTCATCAAGCTGATTACAGTAGACATCAGAGTTTATTGTTAGACCATTTTCAACAAGTTCAAATCTCACCAAACACACAGGGGTCTGCATTGAATCATTCTCAATCTTTGGCTAAGATTCTTTTAAAACGCAATCCCTTTTCGAATGACCCAATAAAAGAAACTTGAAGAGATCAAGTGTTAATAAATCTGAAGCCATGAAAAAATGACAAAAACTAACTTTTTCATTAGGACCCTCACATTTGAAATCGATACTTTATTATCGTTTTGAATGTTACCATTTTTTCATAACTAAAAATGAACTACCGTATCGATTAGTTTGAAGCAGATTTTAATTTTGATTAAAAATTGTAAACTTTGAACACAATTCGAAGGTTTAAAATCATTCAACCTGACCAGATATACCAAATATTGATATTGAATCGAAAGACGAAGAAATCCCTTGAAAGAAAAAAAGCTTTCATCCTTGCCATTGAAGACTGAGAGTATCAATTCTTATCTTCTTTCCAAACTCTTGAAATTCAGAGTTAAATCTGTGCACATTGCAGTTTCCCAATACAACAAGCAAGTAAAACTATTAGGTCATTCGAAAAGTTCGTTCGTATTTTTAATTTTTTTATTTCTCATGAGATTTTCAATCATTTCCCATGATCGTGGAAAAATGATTTATATCTCATTAGATTCGTTTTTAATTATTGTATAATCTAGTTAACAATCGACATAATTTACTTTCTTCATTACTTCAATAAGCGATGTCAAATCAAGAGTCTTTAAACATCAATTTTTGGGAGATTATGCTTTATTTATATAAAAAGCAATTTAATGCTACAAAAAGTGCTAATGAAATTTGTCATGTTTTCGGGGATGATTAAAATGTAAAAATGACAGTTCAAAAATGGTTTAAAAGATTTAAAAATGGTCAATACTGCCTTGAGGATCAACCCCGATCGGGTAGGCCAAGAATTCCCATTGACACCGCCCTCAAAGAAATTCTTGAAAAACTGTCATAGAAGAATCCGAGGATCTTCAAAAGAAAGGCTCGGTTATGCCAATAAACTCGATTATTGGGTGCCCCGCCAGTGGTGGGCCACCGCTTAAATGAACAACAAAAACTTGAAACCTTTTGTTATTAAATTATGATGTATCTCTGACTAGTTAGTGTACTTCTTTAAAATAAATCATGAGTCATTCGAAGCCAAATTGCAAACGTTCAACTTTTAAATTAACTCATGCTTCCAGGTGACCGCTTCCTTAGAGATAAAAGATGAAACTAGTTCTCGAAATAATCCTCCATTATTCCTTAGATCAATACTGCTCTGACCTAGAGTTGATCCAGGCCAGATTCAGGAGACTCTCTTCAGCAAATGCAGAGAGCACAAAAGAGGTCGAAAGGAAAGCTCATAAAAGCATTCTCTTATTTCGCAAAGAAGTGAGTCATTAGCTTTGGGTGCTCAATGTTTAAATCAGATTACACAATAATACATAAACATTTAATAGATTTGCTACATAAGTGGGAATATATTCCTGATCGGCGGCAGCCTAATGACGCATCTGGCCATACTCAAAGACGCCGGGCTCAACTTGAATGCTGAGCCGGAAGAAAGTCTGGCTAGTGCCCCTACAACCCCGCTGAACAAGATTCAAATGAAAGTGCCAAAGAATAACCACATTGAGATATTCTACCGCCGCTTCGGCTCCATCCTCAACGTGCCAGCCCTCTTTCCCAAGGAGTTCTGTGGGAAGCATAACGCCTACAATTATCTAAATACCGTTAGCAAGGACTCCTTTGAGAAGAACTCCAGCCAAGAGTTGTACAAGCAGGCTGATAAGCTCTATAATGGTGGCCGAGAGACGCTAGTCATACTGCAGGCGCAGAGTGAGGCGTTGCCGAGTGAATTCGAGACCATGTTGAAGCTGCCGAGTTATCCCTCGCAGTCTGATGACCTTGAAGATCTCATACAACTGGCCAAGAGAAACACTATCGTCGCTAGGCTCTTGGCCAATTGTCCGGAGAGAAGGCCTCAAAAAGTGAGAATAATCTGTTTTAAAGGTACTTTTGAGTACTTTTTTTCTTCTTCTAAATTGAGTCATTCGATTCTCACATGAGGGGTTATAATGGGTAGCTAGAGGTGAGAATTTGGTAACCTATTTACCTCATCTTGAGGAGGGAAGCCAGCGTAATTTAATCCACTAATTTTCGGGTTAATAAGTATTGTTCTACTCAATAGTAGCGGTATAAATAATAATTAATGTATATTTTTAGACTTTAATAAAGCCAGCAACGTCATACTTTCCCTACAAGGGATCTCCAGTCATCCTTGATTATAGACAAATTTCAAGCAGATCCTTTCCCGTGATCACTCTAAACAAGAATGCCAACTAATTCACTAACCACTTAGATACCAGCTAGAATGAAACTCACACATTTTTGTATATTAAAAAATCTTTTTGTATTTTTCAGATCGTAATAAAAGTCTTTCAAAAAAACTGGCAATTATTCCATCTTTGGATAAATTGGATAAAAATTGAATATCACTATAATGTGAGAGGTGTTTTACTAATAATAAGTTGATTGATATCCAGTTCCCGCTCCAATAGGCGCTCTCGTTACAGCATCCTCTGTGGTCTGTCCACTCACCAATTTCTCTTCACTAGAGTATAGTTTAAATGGTTGAAAAAGAAACTATGAAGAATTACTTACTCTTTTCCATGGGTCTTGTCCTTCTTAACGGTAACGGCAACGTTTGAGTAGTCTGTTGGTTTATACTAGAATAAAAAAGCGAATTAGAAAATCAGTTGTTATTTCAAAGTTATTTGATCATTTACCTTGATAAAGGTTCTCTCTTCTGCTCCACGTTTAAAGGCCTTGTTGAGAAAGTAGAAGCCGATCCCGAGAAAGATGAAGGAACACGCAATGAGAACAGGACCAGTCATTTCTCCAATGTCAGTTGAAAGTATTATGTTCAAGTAAAAATGCCTTAGACAAATAATTAATAACCCCAGGAAGAGAACCAAGAGGAAGACTGTAAAGAAGAAGAGAGACCAAACGTAAAATACCTTCGCACTACCTAGACGGACAGAGTTCAGTTTGTGTCGCACTTTCATGTCGTGAAATTCAGATTGAATGGTTGTCCTACCACTTTTTACTGTAGCAAGAGAGGCTCGAGAGGCACCAAAGCTTTTGGATGTTTTGAGATTACTGACTGCATAGCCAGATCTAGTTGATCTTGCAGCTCCACCGCCGAGAAAATTGGAAGACTTCATGCTACCAACATTTGAGATGGGATTGTTATCAGACGTGATGGATTGGTTATTTCTTATCTCTGTGGAAGCATACAGGCCATCCCCAGATCTTAAGGATGCCATGCTTCCCATCTTTCCCTGCTGTTGATGCTGCAAACGTAGCAAATGCGTAGTCATTTCAACTTCTTCTATTTGCTAAAATTTATACTGTGCGCTGTAAACAGACTTGATTGTAAAACAAAAATATGATGTTTCGTTCTTCAAAATTATCTGTTTCCAGTTTTGTATTCAAATTCTTAATAAAATGGAATTGTTTGTTAACAGTGACGATCTAAAGCTGAATGTAGAGGAGGCTCAAAACTATGTTAAGGAAATTATTGAGCTAATTGTTGACCAAATAGATTATGATCATGAGAAAGCGTATCAATGGTTAGAAATTATAAATGAAAAGACTGTTCAAAAACTGACATCCCAATCAAAAGCATACAAGTTCATAACTGAGTCGTATATTGTACAAAAGTTTGATGGAGATTTCATTTCTGATAACTCGTACTATTGGGACGCACAGCAAGATGAGGAATGCATAGTCAAATGGGAAACCAAGTCATTCTTTCTCTTTCTCAAGATCTACGCTGTCTACATTTGTGCTCGTTCCTGAATCTTCTTTCTCGCTTGTCTTTCTTTCAATCAGTTCATCTTCTTCTAGAAAAGTTCTATAGATTATCTTGGTTGAGAGCCAAATATAATTTTTTTCATATAAACTAACTTTATGACAAATTTGAATTGTGGTGACTTATAAAGAAAATTGTGTTTATACCCCATTTTTGCTGGAAACTCAAAGAAAGACAACTTCAATCCTTGTCTAACTCTTAGGTGGTTCACCAACTTTAAACATAGAGTTAAAGTATGATTTTCTTACATAATGTGTCAACTTGATATTCACAACAATATCATCATTAGAATGCATTATTAGGATTGGGCACTCGCAGCCTTCAAAGCTAAAGATAATTAACTGAAAAAATCTCACTTTCTCATATTGTTTAATTCACAAATGTACTTTCTCACTTTGTGCTTAAAAGCTAACTTTTTGGCTGGCCACACATTATAAACCCTAAACCAATGCATTTGTACCACAACATCAGGTATACTTGTGAAGGCACATTCATTGACAATTTTATAGGGCTTTTCCAATAAATTTTGCTGGATGAATTTGAACATAGCTCCATTGATTCTATGAAAATTCTGTTTAATAAAAAACTCACCCTGATCCTAGAGAGTGACCCCAGAGAATCTTCTTTGATTTTGGTACCAAGTTACAGGCGTACTTGTACACAGAAATGCCATCCCCTACAATTTCATCTTCAGTTCTACATTTTCCCTCAGAATCACCAAATCCTGAATAATCGTAGGCAATCACATGATATCCAAGGTCTGCTATGATCATGTATGTTTTTACGCGTGCTGGCACTGCCCTATCTCGATAATAACCGTGGCTATAAACAATCACTGGTCTTCCGTCGTAGATTGGATTTCCAAATAACGGATTTAAAGGCGAAATTTGCCAGCATCCAATTTTCAGACCTCTATCACTCACAATGGAGAAATTTTTAAAATAAAAATTGAATATTTTGAACCGTCTGAAGTCGTTAAAATCCATACTCAGCTCAGATTTAAACTTATATTCCCTCACTAGTTATCAAATTAAAAGTATAAACTATCTTACAAATTTTCAAAATTGTTTTAATTAATCAATTTAGTAGTATCATATTTGGAATTTATATGAAATTCAAGGCCGACTAACTAAAGTTAAATAAAATGTACAATGAGGGTACGAAAAATCAATTTGATGATGACTATGATTATCTTATTAAACTCTTAGCTCTAGGTTCGTATATTACTCTTTAATCATCACTCTATTAGGAGACAGTAATGTCGGAAAGACTAGCTTTTTGTATCAATACACAGACGGAGTATTCAATCCAAGATTCACATCAACAGTTGGTGTAGATTTCAGACAAAAAAGAATCATCCGAGAAAGTAAAGACAGCGATGGTACTCTCGGAATGCGTCTTAGGCTTCATCTTCAACTTTGGGATACTGCTGGTCAGGAGCGATTTAGAAGTTTATGCACTGTTTTCCTACGTGATGCTATGGGCTTCTTACTAGTTTTTGATTTAACCAGTGAAAAATCTCTTATGAATTGTCGGGACTGGATGAATCTTTTATGCCAGCACGCCTATTGCGATCGTCCAGATGTGATTCTTGTCGGCAATAAAGCGGATTTAGCTGAAGAGAGAACCGTCACTCTAGCCACTGCCACAGCAATGGCTCGTCAGCTTGGGTGAGTGATTTACATAAACTAAGTTTAACTATCTATAAGATAGTTTCTAATAAAAGGCATTATTTTTCAATGAAATAAATCGTTTATTCAGAGTGGTTGTTTAGTGAGGCATTATCGTGGTTACTTTTTCCTCTCCTTTAAATGCTCATATGAATAATAGCATTCGATAAGTTATTAAAAGTGCATAAAAATTTCAATTTATATTTTTTTCTAGAGTTCCATATATAGAGACTAGCGCAGCTACTGGCCACAACGTTTCAAAGGCCATCGATTTACTACTGGATGCTGTAATGCATCGAATTGAGACCTCAGTCTCCAAGGGCAAAATCCATGGTGCACTCCAAGGGGCCAATGGGAGTGTTCTCTTAAATGAAGGCAATAATAAGAGAAATAAGCATTACGAAGATGAAACGTTATCATATTCCTGTTCCAGCTGTGTCGGCAGTAATTTCCTTGCCAAGTGTGAGTTCAAATAAAAGTACTTTTGAGATGTTTAATTGGTTCCCACAAGATTAAAGTTGGAGATTAAACAACCATAAAAAAGGCGATAGATCAATCAAATCGCTTCATAAATCGAGACAGAGTTGTGAATGAACTTTTTAATCCTCCTAGGAAATTCACTAATTGTAGAAGGTTATTGCCCAAGCAGCTATAACAAGATTGTGTCAAAAACATGTGATGTATTGTGACAAATATTATTCAAATATATTCACGAGTTCTACTTCACACGTGAAGCCTTTTTAGCACTTTACTTAAAAAATTCAATTTTTCTTTTCCAGAACTTTTACTTCATCGAAGCCAATAGAAATCTTCCTCATAAAAGCAATACATTCCAAAGAAGAGAACAACAGAGGCTATCCATACTTTTTCATAAATAGTGATTTTGTTTTTCCTTTTTTATAAATTAAAACAAACATTATGAGGAAAATAGTAACTCATTATTTAGTTTCATAAACAAATTATATGAAACCAATAATTATATATGAAATTTTTGTGAAAAAAACAAAACAATATTTATACGTTTCTTGTTTATAAATCTGTGCTGAAACTGAAAGGAACAGGAAAAAACTATTTAAATGACTTGAAGAATTTCATGTTTTTCCTATTTCATTTGTGATTGTCTAAAAAAGTATTTTTTTTCTTTCTTGTTTATAATAATTAATAAAATATTAAATGAAATACCCTTTCAGTAAAAGTATTTGCAAATATTCACATTCCTTTGTCTAAATGACAATTTTTGATAAGCAACTGTTTTTGTTTGTCTAAATTTCATCCAGAATCAAAAGATATTTTTCGAGTCTGATTTATGTCTTGGTAAAAGTGCAATTGAAAATGCCACAAGTCTTTCCCAATCTTGAAATGCAATTAAATTGTTTTTCCCTTCAAAAAAGAGACAATTTGACTCAAATTAGGCATTGTTAAAAGTATCAAGATTGCTTATTAAAATTCCCACTTATACTAAGACTCTTATGTTAATACCATCAGCAGTCAATCACGGCTAAACCCTCCATAAAGGGTTCCGATTTGTTATTTTAAAGATGCCGTGTTCTCGTAATTGAATCAAAGGCAATGCAACCTGTATTCTTTGTTCAGTACAGGAAGACCTATAAGATTCATTGAATGAAAATGACGTATTTTGATTGGACGAAAAGGTTGAATAATTCTCCAACTGTGGTTTCAATCCCCTGAGATGCTCTTTAAACATTATTAAGAAAGAACTAAGGAGTGCAATGCTGGTTAAATGGTCTTCAAGAGTCTTGGCATACATTTGGATATTCACCCTGGACGTAATTACATCAATACAATGTGAGTCTTGATGTAAATTCTATTAAAATACTAAATCATAACTCTGCTCTCGAGAATGATTCAAGTTTCGATTGATTTGAAATGTTATTTTCTAGATAAGAAATGAGAACCATATTTTTTACTAGACCCGGAGCATGTTGAAAGTTGTACCTCAAAATCTAAACTAGACAAATCCTAAGAAATACTATAATCTCCTCATAAATAGGAAATAAACATGTTTTTCGTTACTAAACAATGTTTAGTAAACATAAACAAAAGGTATTTCTTCAACTTTCTCCACCAAGCTGAGAATGGAATAAAAGGTTCATAATTCTAAGATTTGCAAAAGACCTAGGCTTTAAATAAGCAGGTCGAATGCCTTGAGGTAGATTTTTCTGTTTAACATTTATAAAAAATGTCACAAGATTCTCATTTTGATTCGACAGACTTTTTCAATTTCTTTTTCGTTCGAGAGCTATTTATCACAATCATCTAAATAGCTTGTTTCTGTGAATAGATAACGTAACAGAACTCCACAGTACTATGTACTACTTTGGAGACTTTAATTCGGCTTTCGATTTGACCAATCAGTAGGATTATACTTTCTTTATCGAGATTAATTTATTGCCATAATCTTTTTAATTAACAAAAGTGCTCCACGCAATCATTCATTGTGTAATAAAAAAAGCGTACTTCATCATTATTTCCAGTTTTGGTATGTTTTGTCTGTTATTGAAAAGAATGCTAATTTACTGTTTTATTGACTATTGAATTAAAGTTTGATAAACTGATCAAATTCAGTGATATCATGTTTAAGAAGTCACTGCTTCGACATTCTGACATCAAATTATAGTCAAAAGCTCTTATCTCCTTCAGCGATACATGATATATGAATGGGTTGTTTAGCCCAACTGATTTTCCAAAGAACATACACTTTACAATGACAATGATGAAACTAAAAAAACAGATGTAAGCATGAGAGGGATACAGAGTTAAATCTGCACGTAACAAAGTATTTCTCTCAAGATTATATGTTTATTATTTTCTCTCATTCATCTTTGTAAAGATGGATTCTCTCATTGCTCCAAGTGTATCAAGACTTTTTAAATACTTGTGTTGATCCATTCTTTCTAGACTCTAAGCTTCATACGTCAAAGTTTATCATTGAAGGCACAAGAACGAACAAGTCCTATTTAAACTTGGTTGATGGTGATTTGAGTACAAACTTCACTTCAAGTGCAGAGGTCTTCAATTTCTTTGTCATAAGATTTGATCGACCTTATAAGATCGATAGAATCGATATTATCGGTCCGGATGTGCTCAAGAAGTCAGAGGAGCAAAACACAAGCTTCGCTATATCTACAAGCAATCAATTTCGTCTCTGTGATAAGCCTTGGTCATATAACCGACTGTCTCCAGTGCAAAAGAACCTTTACTTCAGTTATCCATCGGAGAATATAAGCGTCTTCTTACATGGCCTTGAGGTGACAAATCTAATCTTTCATAACGGCTCTCCTTACAAGTATTCGCCGAGTGCAGCATTTCACCTAAGCGAGGTGGTCATTTACGGCTGCTGCCAAGAAGAGGATGAATATTTGAATAATTTTGAACACTATGACCCGCTAAGGTCCCAGATATACCCTGTCGTGCACAGTTCAATGGTAAGTGGATTTGTCTTTTTCATGTTAAGAATAATTGTTAATTAATGTGTAATAGTCTATCTAGTTTTTCTTTTAAGCAAAAGATTTATGTCTAGGATTGTGTTCTGATAATACAGTTATGATTGTACCGATTACAAGACTCTTTAGACTGCTTACACATGCTTAGTCTAAGTATCGTCTAGTAGAGTGTTAAGCTATTGGAAAAATTAGGCAAATTTCAAGTATTGACTCAGTGATCTTGAAACTTGATCTAAGAAAGTTACATTTCGAAATTTTTCTATCGTCTCATATATACATTTAGAATAGATTATGTCATATTATCTAAAAGGATTTCTAGTAACATGTACTCCCTTACTCTAATTAATAGTGATCCTATTTTATTACAAATCTATTTCCATACTAATTACTATTTTTAATTATAGACTAGAATATTAATCCATCTAACGCCTAGATTGAGGTAAGATTTCACACAAAGAGAAAGTGAGATTTTACCAACGAAAAATATATTCTCTACTCCCCATGTATATTTAATTGACCAATCAAGAATATCTTGATTATGATTGGATATTAAGACTTCTCTATTTTGATTGGCTCATGCACATCCAATGATTATAATTATTTTTCTTAGATTATTAAAGAAAAACTCCTCAACGGCACAAATGGTCTTTACATGTCGAAGAACATCTTTGGCCTTGTGCCAATATCCTCTGGACAATTTTGCTTAATCAGTCTTCATGGGAAGTGCTCAACAATTATTGGCCGTTATAAGGAAAGAATCGGAGGCTATTTGATTTCATCTGATGTCCGATTTTGGAGCCTTATAACTAATCCTAAGGCTAAAAAATTTTACAAGCATTTCTCTCCACTCCTCAAGAACTTGAAAGACTTCTTCGAATGTTCTCATTGCGGAGAGTTGGTTGTTGAGTCAGAGCAAGCCTTCAATTCTTCTTCATTCCACGATGTTATCGTCATTTTAGCCGAGAGTAAATCTACAAAATTGACTAAGCAAGCGCGCTACTTGTTATATAATGAGATACCGTTCTTTTGGCTTGTGGATCCTAATAATAGTGAAAATATCGATTTTACCCTAAATGGCTTCGACATAATACTCAATGAAACTATTAATAATGAGGATCAATATTTCATATTGAATAAGGTGAGTTAAAACCCACTTCTTAGTTGCTTATAATTATTTTTAGGTTACCAAAGAGAACCTGTACGCCGTTGAGGACATCCTAAGAGCTGTTGACTACAATACAAGGTCTTGGATTGGCCTTAAACCCTCGGATCAGACTCTAAACTCGAAAAAGGCCAAAAGCATCTTGAACTACTTCAACTTTCCCGCAATTCTGGAAAAGTATTCCGATGACTTTGAGAAATTCCTTCCCTGTCCAGAACGGCCCTTGGCGGCGGGAGATAAAAACTCTGGAATCATCTCATTCCTAGCGCCAATAAGAAACCTATTTCTGGAGAATAACCGCGGCATCGAATTTCCTGGGGCCTCGGAGTACCCGGGCGATGTAAATCCAGCAGTTAGCTCGATCAAAGTAGAACTTGACGTCTTCAGTAATACAACAGGGGAAATAATTTACCTAGGAGTCGCTATAAAACCCTCTACACCTTGGAGGTTCAGAATTATTGACGGTTCCAATGACTGGAAGTTTATGATTGGCTGTTCACCAGAAGTGATTCGAAAGCGTGATTACTTTATAAGGCACGTTGAAATCCATCGTTATGTTAGTCTTGACGAGGTTAATTCAGACATTTATCATGAATTCGGTGGTGTTTTAAGCTTGATCAATCTCAAGGATTCGAAAAACAAAATTAGAATCGAGCTTGAAGGTGTCTATCACACAGCTCTCTTCGATAGCGGACTCAAAAATGCGGAAACAGTCTGGAACTTGACTAAGGGGACCACGGGGGCTAGCCAGGCCATACTCAAGGGTGATAATCATGTCGTCTGCGTCCCGCTGAGACTAGTTTATGGCGAAAAGTTTACGAGGTTGAACAACAGCCTGGATTTGCTGTCAAGACTCGTCAAGCTGATGCACAACTTCTCTGGAACTTCGCATCGGAAATCACGCAGAGAGATTGTCTCAATGGAACGTCAAACCTCTCACGGCCTAGCTCATTCCGGTTATCCCTGGATAGCAAAGGAGGACTGGATGAATGATCTGCTAACGGCCAGCGATGGAGATGTCACAAAGATGGAGGGATTCTGTCATGAAGTTGGTCATTTATTCCAACATGAGAAATGGTTCCTCCCCGGTACAGAGGAGGCATCCAACATGTTCTTTTGTGATTTAGCCTACAAGGTGAGAAGATTTCCATTTCTTATCGGCTTAGATAATGAAAGATGATTTTTCAAACTAATTAGGAAAATATTTCAATGAGGAAACATGATTCTATCGATTCCTTTGGTGGGATTAGTAATCCTTTTAAGGACTAATACATCTTTCATCATTGTAATTGCCAAGCTCCTTCTTGCTAGCAAGAAGATGGATAAGATTTCCTCATTGGTTCTTAACGTCATGAGGAAGGATTTTTTGAATTCTTCAATTTGGCGTACTTTTGGAAATTGCATTTTTTTAATAAAAACGTAATAAAAAAGATGACAGAAAAGGTTGAGGATTAACATTTAGCCTGTGCAGTCCTCGATAGGTAAATAGGTTTTATCTTTCTTATACCATTACTACGATCATATAAACAATATTTACTGGCGTATTTCAACCTGGATTTAGTCCCTTAAGGGTATCAATATAGATTTCTAATAATAGCTTTTTCAAGAATTTGCCTAATTTCTATATATCTTGAGGTCTCTTTAAACGGCTTATTTTCCTATTTTTAGGTTTTGTCCTTTTATCAATGAAAGTTGTAAAATATTTTTTGAATGAGATTTTGTTTAAATATTCCAAAATGATTACTTATAGAGCACGTGGCTTTATTGATTCTTGAAAAATCATCTCTCTCATGAATGGGAGAAATAGTTAATCTCCTCTCTATAAGGAGTATTTACTTGAAATAATAATTTCCTGTTAAGTCATTGTATGAAAAGAGATTAATTGAAATCTCTTGATTATTTAAATTTTAAAAATTATAAATATTCCTCTATCTAGTACATATTCCCAGCGTCGCTGAGAGGAAGGAGATCAATTCTCAGTTTAAATTATGTTCGAAAAGTTGATAAGGAGCACTTGTTCTACTTTTGGAAGAATAAAATTTGGCCATTTACAAATACCGCGGGAAAGATGTACTTCAAGACACTTGCGATATACCTCGGTGAAGGAGTGCTGAGCAATACAATCTCTAGAATGGTAAATTTAATTTTTAGAGAAAAATCGGGATTAATAACTTGAAATTTGATACATTTTTTATGTTTGGAATTGTAACAAATAATAATATTCCCTTTCTTCAAGCAGACTATTGATTAGTAGCCAAAAATTGTTCATGAATACTCGCCAATAAGAGAAGGGTTCACATCATTGGTTAAAAAATATTAACGATTTTCATTGGCGTGTGAAATTAGCCATTTGAATTAATTCTCGCTCCATTTAAAGATTCATTCAAACGACACCAGGTATGAGGATGACATCATCACAAAGTGGAATGTGATATTATCGGAAGAGGCGAATTACGATTTGACAATCTTTAACCTAAACTTTAACATGCCAGTAGATTTATCGTCTCAGATACATTTGAAGAATTTGAAATGTTGGATTATCAAGGACTATCCATTTAGAGACGTGTATTATCAAATGTATAATTTGGGTAAGAAGATGGGCAAAAATTGTGTTTCTAGAACTTGGAAAGTGTTGCCAAAGAATAACATTGTTGAAGGATTTCAAGAATCCTATTCAAGGCATGATGTGGTTTATCTCTCAGGAATCTTGGAAGAATTTTCAAAAATGTAAAATTCTTAACCATCCTTGATAGTTTATATAATTTATAGTCTATATGCTTTATCAAACGAAAATCCTCATATTTTAAATAAATATTTTCTTAATAAAAACGAATATTTATTGGTTAATTATAAGTGTCATCTTTGATTCAAGAGGCGCAAGCCTTTTTCAAAAATATATTAAATTTGAAAAGATTTCTTGACCTCAGATAAACACTTTAGTAGACAATTCACAATTGATCTGAGCTTTGTTTGAATATTCAAAGGATTTGACTCTTTACAACTTAGCTAGGTTGGAGAAATGTATAATTTTGACTTACAAGAGCCTGTTGAGAATGAAATATCGATATCTACGAAAATTTCAAGAGTAATACCAATGAAATAATCCTAATTAAGCAATATCAACGAATTCTTGATCAAATAAATCCGCATTTTTACACAAGATGGGTAGTCTTCTTCCTACTTGTGATCGCCTACATTGTTAGAATATCCATAGTTCAAGTAAATAATATTTTTTATATCTTTAAGGGGTTTCATGTAATCTCCTATGCCCTAGGAATATTCCTTCTTAATCAAATGATCAGATTCTTATCACCCAAAATTGATCCAGAAATGGAGAGCGAAGACGAACCTCTCTTACCAACCTCATCAGCCGAGTTCAGGCCTTTCATTAGGAAACTTCCTGAGTTTCACTTTTGGCATACCTGCACTGCATCCTTTGCCATCTCAATAACCTGTACGTTGATGCCGTTTTTGGATTTACCCGTCTTTTGGCCCATTCTTGTCATGTACTTTTTCATATTATTCTACGTGACAATGAAGAAGCAGATTGAACACATGATTCGTTATCGTTATTTACCTTTTACCTACGGTAAGCCAAAGCACAACAGGAGTAGTTTAAGCTGAAAGTTTCTGTTTTTGGAACGCCTCAAAAACTCGCTCTTAAACTTAATTTCTTACTAATATTTTGTTGTTGCGTTGAAAAAAATATAAAATGTATAAAATAAACTCAAGGTTTTCCCAAAGTACTTTAATTAAAATAAATTTTTTCAATCAATGGGAATCAATTTCTGCCTGACCTGGCCTTGGTAATCTTGAGGATATTACTGGATACACTCTTGGCTGCATTTAAAGCTAGAAAATTAGAACCATTGAACTCACATAATGTCTTTGCATCTATATTTTCCTTGTCAACTCTAGATGTGGAAATTTTCAGTTTGGCCTCATTATTCTTACAAAAGATTTCAATTGCTGACTTTTCACTATCGTAGTCCTTGAGGGTTTTTGAATTTAAAGTTGCCTTTTCAATAGCCTCATGAATGTACTTTGAATACTTCAACAGACAATCTATATCCTCATTCTGAGCGACGTTCAATTTACACGAAGTCGCGAGATATTTCACCAGCTTTGATGAAATAATCTTGAGATTCTCTTCTAAGACCTTGCAGACACTCTCTAGTTGGATGTATTGTGTCTTTTCATAGGGCACAACCTTTTCATTTTCAAGGCACTTTAAGAGCAGTTCATCTGTACGATGACGCTCTTTTACGAGTTTGATTTTCTCCTTCATCTCTGCTATCTTGAGATCGTAGTCCACAATTTTCTTTTCCACCTCAATTCTCTTGTTGTCAACATCTGCGTAGATGGACTCTAATGGGAGCTCTTTAAGGACGCTTGGGTTATCAAGTCGACTATTCTGTAGGGACATGTAAAGTTCGTCACGCTCCTCTATGAGTTCTGAGTTTAATTTACGATTTTCCTCAATTCCACTTTCAACACTCTTCATTCTTGCATCATTTTCCTTCCTTAAATTCTCAATTTGAAGGGATATAGCCTGGTACTTTTCATCGTAGGTGTTTTGCAGAAATCCAATTTTTTTTGTAACGTCAACCTTGACGAGATTCTTTACATCTTTATCTTCTTGGACATTTTTTGCTACTTGAATATCGCGCTTGACTAATGTAATTCGATCTCTAATCGATTCCATATTCTCCTTCCGAGAATCAATACCTTGCAAGAGTTTATCAAACTTTTCTGTTAACTCATTCAGCTTAGCGTTTTTCGCCTTTGTCACTTCTTTGCAATCACATTTACTCAAAGATTCATTATCCTGCAAGACTTTCTCAGCCCTACTAACATCATCCAAGAGTTTGATCTTTTCAGACTTGAGATTTTTTATGATTTCAAGATTTGCATAGTATACTTTCTCTCGACTACTCATTGTCAAGAATCTTGAATTTGAATAATATTATAAGATGATCTCCAACAAACAACACTGCATTCAGTATTGTTTGTCATCTTTGAAATATCAATTATTTTGAAAAAAAGATACTCAATTTTGTTCATGTCTATCTTATGGAAGAGTCTCAAATTATGAAGGTTAAAAATCACACGTAAATTAATTACTATTCAAATAATGTCCCTAAAAGATTCCCAAACCATCAAATTAAACTTGTGGTTAATCTTGAGCAAACCCTCTTATCTATAACGGAATCCTTGGAGAAGCATTGGAACTTTACAATGAGCAATTGCCAATATTACTTACAAAATAAGCTTAGAGTATGTTGCTATTCGTTTATTTTCCCCTCAATTAGCTACGAGCTGACTCTCAATTATACGAACATTGCGTCCAAATGACTGGTCTCGTCAATCTAATACTCGACGTCAAGACCATTCCTGAATCCACAATGGGAAAATACTTTACACGAATCAATATAGAAGACATCGAAATTATTAACAACTCAATCGCCAACACGAATTGCACACACTCAGAAATTGTGAGTTTCTCTTTTTTTTACCAAGAAAAATTATTGTCTAAACATCTCTATTTATTTAAAGAAGTTGCCAATCAATACTGAACTCCGCTTTGTGCCTTCAGATTTTTTATCTCAAGCTGTAAAGAACGCCTTGATTATTTCGAATCAAATCGAAGCAAAAAAGACGATTCATGACCTCACCTCGCGCTGGATCATCGACCGTCATTACAGTCTTCTTATGGAGACGAATAATGTTCCTGAGAAGATCTCCAGTTGGTCCGTGAATTATGTTGCTATGTGGATTAATTGGGCCTGTGCAGAATTCCATATAGTGCTTCAGCGTAAAGATTCCTTTAACGGAAAGGATATTCTCTCTTTTAAGGCCAGTGACTGGATTCAACGCCTACCCTCTATAAATATCTTGTTTCTAATTCATCTTGAACTACTCAAGAGCTTTGGAGAAGTCTGTAAGTTTTTTGTGAGATTTACCGAAAAAACAAATTTGAGTCATGAATTGGCGTTAATTAGCCAATCTAATTTGAGAATGAAAAACTATTCTAATTGGATCATGAGATTTAAAAAATCTAATAGATTCACTCCAATACTAGGTTTGATAAGAATATACAACTTGAGATTTCCAAGGTATATTCTGCAAAAAATCGCTTATAATTCAATATTCTTAGGCGTTCCATTTAAGCCGCCGAGTGCAAGTAAAAGATGTCAGATGGATGCCTCAAAGTATTCCCCAGAAAAAATTCCCCGCCTAATCGCTCAGCCATTCCAGTCAATTACGCCAATTATGATCAAAAGTTTGTTTTATTCTTAAATTATTCCCATGTATTTCTATAAATAATTCATATTTTCCCTTTAGGAAAATCAAGTCTCAATGTTGAATCTTTTAAATACAGTAATAGTTGTATCAAAATGCCCAAAACACTACCAATTGTCAAAGCTGAAATTCAAACTTGCCCTCTTGAAAATTGCGCCTCTTCAACAGTCGAAACAAATGTAAGTAGGAAAATGCTTTTCAATGAATTCGATTACTATTAGTTGTAAAATATATCTCAATGAATTTAATATTTTCACTTTAAAGAATAAAATACGCCCAGATTGTATCCTTAACAAAGTAAGCAGAGTTATCCTTCCTACGTCAGAGACCCGGGTGAATAGCTTCTCCCTCAATAATGAAACCCTGATCACCATCGGCCAACAGCAGCAAATCCACCTGTGGCAATTTCTCCTCGAGCTTCTCACCGACTACCGCCATCGGGCCTCGATCCATTGGACCACGAATGATGGAGAGTTCAAGCTGGCCGATCCGGAGCTCGTCGCCGCCCTCTGGGGTCGGAGGAAGAACAAGAGGAATATGAATTATCAAAAGCTGGCTCGTGCGCTTCGCTACTACTACGACGGAGACATGATCTCAAAGGTGCAGGGCAAGAGCTTCGTCTACAAGTTCATCTGCAACCTCAAGACCTTGCTGGGGTACTCGGTGAGTGAAATGGAGACGCTCCTCGAGACCTGCTCGATGCTGCCGCAGCAGAGGACCTGCGCTCAAGTCTCTTTGCATGATATGCCACATGACACGTTGTCGGCGGGGGATAGCAAGATGGACTCAAATACCATCTACATGAGAATAGTCGGATCAAATGAACCATCGTGAAGTCGCTACTCCCTGTAGAAATGTATGTTTAGTCAGCACAATTTAAAGCCAATGTCAAATCTAATTCAATATCATTAACCAATTACTCTAGTCAAATTTCATTAGCCAACAGGGGTCTAAAAATAAATACCTTTCTATAGGACAAGGTACATTATACCTTATAGACTCTATAATATAGAGTCCAAAATACTGAAATTTTCGGCGCGCAAAGTTGGTATTCTGCCCTTGATATTATTTTGTCTTAAACCTACTTATGAGTAGTCATTCATTGGAGTAACTAATATAGAAATTTAAGGATCGAAAATAACCACAATATTTTAAATCAAAATATGATTGAAGATTTAGCAGTGTCTAACATAATAACCGCTGAGGTAAAATCGTTTAATCAGGTATTTGGATACTACTTACAAGGGGAGGGGCCTAATATGTCAAGTTGTAGTCAACTCTCCTATTGTGCTGTTAAGAATGAGTGATTAATTTCATCAGATCATAACTGTTAAAATCAAAATGCATAAATCAGCAAATTGTTGCGTCCAAAAATTGCACATTCATTGATCTCTCTAGGGTTTTTGATTTACTTTCAATCAAAAATACAACTTGAAAATGCGAAAGAATAGATCCAGATCATCAAATAAACATCAAATCATATAGATTTAGTCTACATTTGAGGCTTTTCATACATTCCAACATCAATTGAGTATACCAAAATGTGATCTCGCAAACCTACATGTACCCCTTCTTTCATAAACTTGAATACCTTCAAATGTGTGCTCACGGCATCTCAAATTTGGTATTGAATAAAAAGACTAAGCTTATTCTTTTTCTAGATTTTATATCCCACACAATATTCAAATCCTATCGATGCCTTATTGATTACTGGGCCATAATTTCTTCCCAAGAGGCATCCCTCCCAATGCAGGAACCATAGATTCAAGATTTATTATGAATTTTTTATTTTTTTATTGAATTATTATTTTTCCTTTTTTCCATAAAAAACAAATAAATTTGAAAAAAAGTTTCCACTTGAAAAAACTTGAAATTACTAAAGATAATTATTGAAGAAAAAAATCAATAAATTATTCTCTGATAGTTTTATTTAATTTATAAATTTTTTAAAAGAATTATTTTTTTCTGCAAAAAAGGTCAACAATTCAAATCTTTCAGTGCGGCGTTCAAAAACTTGATGGCACTCGTCCGATCGGAGTATTGCATTGAACTTATGGCATATTTGCAATTCTTTTCCGCTGAGGTGTAATCAACATTTTCGTCGTCTTCTTTTCTCGACTTGCCTTGAGCTGGCTTTTGTTCTAGAACCTTAGTCGCTGGCTGACTGGGCATGGACGGTGAAGGCATCACATTGGGAACAGAATCATTGCCCTGATTGAACCTCGGAATGTTCTTGATATGCGACAGGAGCGTTGACATGTCTAGGAATTTAATACATGTGAGTAGATTACGATGAGCTTAAAGGTTTGTGTGAGCTTCAGATTGTTTATTGGTTGGTTATGTAATCGCTAATGGGTAAAAAGGAAGTAATAAGCTATAATCTCACCTGGTCCCATTGCGTCATCATCAACTTCAGAGATGGGGCCGGGCAAAGGTGCATCGTTATTTTTCTTACAAGTGATAATGTAAACAGACTTCCATTTTGCGTAACGTCTTGCTCTGTCGACATTTTCATCTAGCTTTTCAACTGTCGAAGCGCAGTCTAGAATGCACGAGGAGTTCATAAATAACTTAATTGTAGTTCTATATAGTGAGGGAATTAAAAGAAAGGCAAGAATTACGGTCCAAAGTCAGAGCTAGAGTCTTTGTCATAGGCCAGCTTGAAAAGGCGCAGGGAGAATGAAGTTAGATAGTTTGATGCATGCTCTCCAGCCTTGAAGTGAGGATCATCTTTATGTTCTGCTTTTATGGTATCTAGTTTATCGAGCATTTTTGACGCGAATATTTTATCATTATTATCTTTTTTTAATTCAATAGCCTTGTACGCACAATACATGTAGCCTTAGGGGATTAATTAAGCGAATTTTTACAGTAATATGCGATGACTTTATCCTTTGGCATGTATTCATCAGCAACTTTTAGATAAATGTTGAGACTTTTAAGATTTTCTGGGGCTACTATAGACATATTTTTCGAATTATTGCAAAACTTTTACCCTTTTAAACAACCAACGATCATCATTAAAAATAAATTATTTTAAATAATTACATTCTATTATTTCAAATTTAAATTTCTATTACTTTCCATGTATTTTTTATACAAACAAACCAAATTACTCAAATAAATTGCATAATGATAACTTATCATCGATAACTATAGGTTCTATCAATCTTTCTAGTATTAAGCTAGATAATAAGCTTTATAATAAACTGTTTATTGCCTTTCTGAAAACAGAATTTTAATGAGAATTTTAAAGATGAGAAACTATTACTCTGCATTTATTCTCACACATTTAGAAAACACGAAAGTCACTAATGAAAAATTATAATATTAGATCATGTAATTCAAATTTCAAAAAATTAATGAGATGCACGCAGACAAGAATAGGGATAGAGAGAGAAAAAAGAGAACTAACACTGCGATGGGACGAATGGGAAGGGGACAAAGAAAGAAGAGATACCCATAAAATTCATCATTCCTTGATAATGGTTTATACCAAGAGCTGGTAATAACTGCATTGCGTTTAAAGGGATCGCGTGCAAAATATTTAAAGGTTGGGATCACGTAAGGGGAAACAAGAGGAAATGAAGAAAAGCTTGTTCAATAATTGCAATGATCCCAGTTCTTACCTAGAGCTGTGCTTCAATGAAAATGTCTTAACCTATTCATATTTTGTAACTAGTCTTGTTACTTAATCTTTGAATGAATTTTGTAAAAAGAATGCGTGTTTTTTAATATGATAAATATCATTTTGCCTGACTCTTATAATAAAATCTCTTGTTCACTGAAGATAAATCAGATTGACATATGAGTACCCATACATTATAAATATGAATAGATTTGATAGAACGATAAAATATGACTTTATTCTTATAAACAATATTATCGTCAGTAGAGAATCTCTCTTCCAAGATAAGTTAAATTTATGTTTGGAAATTTATCGCAAGAAATGAACCTATTTTGATCGAAAATTTTATTCTCAAGGAATTTATTTTTCCATCATAACCTCTCTGATGGAGACTTTATTATAATTGACTGAACGTGTGATTTCATTAATTTCTGAATTCTTAAAAATCCACGGAGTCTTTAAGATCATGCGACAATTATTCCGACTCGGACAATTTAACGGTTTCGTTCTTGTCTGATTGCAGGAACGAATCCTCTGAAAGTACTTCTCACAACAGACGAAACAGAATCTGTGCAAAGAGTTTACTGGACATTGTACAAATTCCTTAATATCTAGAATTTCATTACACGAGAAGCAGACAATGCGCGGAAATGAAGCGTAAATCTGTTCGATTCTTTGGCTTGTCATTATAAGCAATTCTTAAAACTACAAATTCATTGAAATTTTGTTTAAACTCAATAGTTGAACATGCTATGAGATTTCGTGAACAATATTTTTCTTACAAGAATTTAGTAAATCTTTCAGGTTTAGTAAGAATTCAAGCTAGATAGTTAAATCAAATAAAGATGGTGATATATTTATTTTTTAAATATATTAAGATATCAAACTTCTAATTCATCCTGGGGACTACTCTCCCTCTGACTTTCCAGAGCCTGGCTACATTCGGATGAGTTTACACTATCCTCTAACAGTTCATCTTGTTTCTTGGGAGATTTCGATTCCTTACTCTCAATCTCATTCAGATCACGCTTACAATTTGATGCAATCAGTATCGCTGCGATTTCCTCCTTAATGAAAGCCCAAGATTTTCCATTAGACAGCTTGCACTTTTCCCCACTTGGGCAATAGATTTCTGATTTCATGCCATAATGTTTCATAATGTAATCCTTTGCGCAGAGGAAGCAAAACTTGTGGTCCACTACCCCGGGGCATTGGACATAGAATGAACCTTCAAGCTTCTTGTCGCATATTGTGCATGTGATAATACGAACTTGCTTCACGATATTACTCTCTTCGTTATTATTCAACTTTCTGCGTTTCACTTCAAAAGTGCTGTCCGTCTCATTGGAAAGGCTGTTGATGAATTGGTTGAAACCCTCCCACATGGCCTGTTCATAGCGTCTGCATTCCCAATTCGCTTCTGATAATAGCAATAAATAACTGCTCATTGAGTTAAACTTTTCAATGAGTGAATGAAATCCGAAAATGATCTGATTTGAGTCTATTGGATACTCAAAGTATAGTGACCTCAAAAGGGTCTCTTTAGTTAAAAGACCTTCGCCATCCTTTATGCCGATAATGTTGACGAGTAACTTTTTCTGATATTTATTGCGCAATAGTACAGGAAACACTTTGGGAGAGGCTTGTTTCAAGTTGGAAATATTTCGAAAATTGTTCATATTTATCGATTGATTGTTGAGAACGGTCTTGAAGAGGCTCGAATCCTGATAAGGACTCGACATTCTCTGTGGAGAGAAGCGATTGGAAAAATAAATTCGCTTCATAAACTTGGTATTACTGATCACCTTTTCGATCCGATCATGATTCTCGTAGTTTAGGCAGCCCCGACAAATGGGTTCACTAAAGTCGTAGACAATGGACCAGGGGTACTTTAAAAGCTCACACAAATAGCATTGCACTCGGTTTAATTGCAAGTTGTTATTTGACATCTTGTTGAATAAATTAAAATATGTTGAAATCTCATCTCTAGGATTATTTTCCATAATTTCTATATACTCTTAAATGGATTGTAGTATTTTATTTGTTTGAATGAATTAAATATTAGCAAATAAAACTCGTACTCAATTCTAATTGGTTCCCCAGCACAGAGGGTAAGAGAATTTTTATTTAATCGTTTTTATTTTGTTACTTTTTTCATAAATCATGATATCTTTCTATAAAAATTTTGTACGCATAAGAAGGATAGCTAGCAAGAGAGAGAGAGAGTTAGAAAAAGAATATTGCATGAGGAATGATTAAGTCACGATATATCGTGAGCAATGCTTAACAATTTTCACAATACACTCTTAGCAGTGGGTAGTAGCAAGAAGGACTAAATTTCTAAATGTACATTTTGCAGCTCATTACTTTGCAGGCGTTATTTTAAATGCGCTCTTCATTCACTTATGGGTCATTATGTAAGACTGAATGTTTTTTTCAATTTCTTGTAAAATAAAAGAAACCCAATTTTCTTCGGGTATGAATTAATAATGGAGCTTCTTTCATAGAATGTGAATTTATGGAGAGAAAAAGAAATAACGTACAATCAGGATACAAGAAGGAATGAGTTACGTGCCTTATACAAAGATTTCAGGTTTGCCTTATCTTCTCTTCATTAAACTAAACGTGACATAAATAATAGAGAGAGTAAAACGTAGCTAGATATTCAATGTTTAATCAAAATAGGTGTTAAATTATGGTTCTTTTTGAGGCCATCTTGGCCATCACACTCTAAGCCACAAGAGAGGGAGCTGAGTGTTTTAGTCAGATACAAAATTACAACTTGCAAAGAGAGTGGAATTCTAAAATTCTACAAAAGGAATTTTTCAAAATTCTCACCTGTCTCTATTTTAAACAAGATAAAGCAGTAACGAAATCACTGAATAAATAGTATATAAATGAGCTTGATAGCATCATCGAGTAAGAATTAAAGCAATGCATTTCCGAGGAGCTCTACAAATCATCTTGTTACATTTGGTTGTATGCACAATAATCCTTGGAACAACTGAGGCTGCAAAGAACCACCACCTAGCGAAGCGCGCTCTGGACCCAACTATCTTTGATGCGCTCAAAGAAATATTCACTAAATTAGAGGAGCTCGCGAAAAAGCTGGGACTCATTGAGTGAAAAACCTCGAATTATTAATATAGTTTAATGAAGACAGTTCTTTTTGTTATGCTATTCTGAAATAGACTTTTCTCTCATATTTGGAATACGCTTAATAATTTGAAAAGCTTGAGCTGATAAGTTTCTTCATACGCCGCCGGTGTGGGGCTCATGTAACACTACTTGTCAGTAGGAGTTTAACCCTCACACTAGAAGGCTCATAACACCGACATAAAGAGGGATAATAAAATTCTAACTGCCAGCAACTAACTAAGGAAATGTTGGGCTTTCGAATGATATCACTTTCGCTTTTGTAAGAACAACTTTTTGTAATTTGTGGGCGAATATTATTTTATTTTTTTCTCCTAATTTTGAATTTTTTTTTCTTTTGCAGATTGCTTATTGAATTACATGACAAGTTAAAAATATTTGGAGAAATTTTTTTGTTAAAGACAAATCTGTTAAAGAATTAACAGATTTGGTTGAGTTAGCGCCGCCATTAACAAGGACGGCCATGTGACTGTTTCCGCCACTGTAGGAGAACCTGATAAAATAACTGCCTCGTATCTCCAAGAGTTCTGGTGACTTTAAGACTCGAATTATGATCTTGGTTTGCTCATTTAAAGTTTCTGTCCATGAGTAGAGAGAATTTTGCTAATTAAAAACTTATAAATGATGTTTTAATTGTCAATGATTCTACTCGTGAGTAACTACACTAATTTTATTTTTAGAATTTGAAAGGCTGATTTTTCAAATTAACAATTTCTGCTTAATAACAGCCTGAAGCTAATAGAGGTCACCTCTGCTCCGGTCCAACCTGTCTCGTGCGTACACCAATACTTACTATGAGACATTAATGGAGAGAAGAACAACTATACTAGTATGAGTGACTCATTGAGTGAGTAGTACTTTCAATTACTGTAATAAATTTTAGATGAAAGCCTTTTCCATCTTTCCAACTCATCACACTCTTACAAAAGCAGAAATTTTCTTTCAGTTATCCCGAACTATAATTTAAAAGAATACCCAAGAACTAGAAATTCTAAGAAGAATTTTTGGTTTTGAGATAAAAAATTTATTAGATTTCATCAAATTTTAGACCTGATCCATTTCATCAGCATCTTCAAGGGCTTTCTGAGCGAAATCAATAGCCTCTTTGACCTTATCCTCGGGTACATGTGAATGCAGTCCCTGTGTATCTTTGCCAATCCAGCTAACGTTCACTTCAAAGTATTTATCCTTAATCTCATCGTGAACTGTGTAGATGATCTTGACAGCTTCATTGACCAAGTCCTTGAGGGAGATTTGATCTAGCTTCACCTTCTCCATCTCAGTCTTGGCCGATTGCTTAGCCTTGCCAATAGCACAGCCTTCATAGGAGTAGAATAGACCGGAAGGCTCAATCATGTAAATTTCAGACTGCTCTTGTTCATAACTGACGAGGATTATGGAGACGCCAAAAGGCCTAACAGCACTGTACAAAGTGTGTGCATGAATGTACATGCTCACGCGCTCAGCTAGGACACTAACGGAGATCTTTTGGCCGTATTCGTTTTGGTAGTTTTGACATTCCTTCTTTACGTAATCGACTAGAGCTTTAGCGTCAGCGAGGAAGCCAGCAAAGGCGACACCAATATGTTTGTCGACACTATAGATGCGTCTAATGCACCCTGGTTCATAGAGCTTTGATGAAATTATATTTTCAACAGCAATAACGACACCTTCTTTACATTTTAATGCAACGACAGTTCCACTATTCTCAACAGCCTTGTGTGCATAATCAATCTGGAACACTTTGCCTTCGGGAGAGAATTGCGATGCAGCCAAATCATACTAGAAGATAAGAATATAGAACCTACACCACTTCCAACACTTGCCATAATTAATAATCAAATATTTTGAATGTTACAACTTTACAAACAAGATATTTACAATTGAACATCTTGCTTTTTATTCAACCCACATTTCAAAACATCTAAATTTTTGAAAACTTTAAAGAAATGGTCAGTTTGATTAGACTTGAAAAATTTAATTATTTAACCAATATTATGATATTATATCTAATGAATTCCATTTTAACATATAGATCTCGAAAATTGGATTAATATTCCTCCTATTCGGATTAGTTATGTCAAATGGTGAGTCATTTTTTTCATGAATAACGAGCCAGGCCGCTTGAAATAGCTTCCCTTCTCTTTCTCTCTTCTTTTCCTTTAATGCCAATAAGGCTCTCAATATTCATGTGTTCTCCTTTGCAAGGTTTAGAGCCAAAAACCCTTCCAGGCCCACTATCCTGTGACTTTTCTAACCTTTGTAATTGGACAAATGACCCAAATAACTGGTTATTTGAATGGCTCATTGTCAAGACTAACAAGACGAGTAGCTCAATCTGCTCTAGGATCAAGAAGAATGTATTTTCCCCACCAAACACCCCAACAACAGTTCAATTATGGAGTCCGGACTTTTTCCTTAATTCAGCTCCTTCAATCAAATGTCTAAAGATGAAATACTCCATTGAGGAGGATAACGTTAGACTCTCTCTTCTTAAACGCCAGCATGGGTAAATCTCTTAGCATGTTTTTCTCAAAACCTGGCTCGTGAATTAAGATTCACAATTAAGTTTTCAAACCCACTTTTTTTCTTAAAATACCACCCAGTTAAGTCGACCGTTTTCTCTTGTTCATTCAACGAGACAAGTTGTAACTGGTCAAAGGACGCAAATGACTGGCTGGCCGAATGGCGCCCATCAGCAGATAAACTGGCCGTGTGCATTTATTCACTCGCTGATGACGACAATCAGCTCGTTACAGCGAAATACTGGTCCGAGTTATACTCGAGAAGGCTGTCCCCACTCAAATGTATCAAAATTCGGTATTCCTCAAATCTTAGTGCCGAGGCTAAACTATCACTTTTAATCAGGAAGCAAGGGTTAGTTCTTCTTGCTAAAATCATTATCCTCGAAGGATATTACCCGAAAGTAATGAGAGACATTTTATGAATTTCCCTAAGAATAGGAAACTCTAATTATCAAGAACTAAAAACCAAGATTTTTCATAATTTGATTTAAAAAAATAATTATTTGTATCATATTAGACGAAACCAACATTTTGGACATTTCTTCATACATTAAAAAAATCTTTATAGAACCTCAAAAATTTGCCCCTTTCTCAAATATAGTAACCTGGTTTAAGAAAAATAAATTCAAGAAAAACCAGAAAAATGAGTAAAAATTATTTCAGTTTATCAGTTTTAAGATATATTCGTCTGTTTCGTATGCTTTTGGAAATTCATAAGGATTATCTCGTTATTTCAAAAAAAAATCACATTTTCTTATTAGTAGAGGGGCCTGGCTCATCTTTATCTGCGGGAAAAAATAACGAAAATATATTTCTGAAGAAAAATTGGCGAATGAAACATCTATCGACTGTAACTTTAACACAAAAGACAAGTGTAGTTGGACCGCCGACCCTAGAGACACATTGGCGATTTGGAGTCTGAAGGATATGCACCAACTGGACTACGCCTTATGCCTAAAGGCTAATCAGCATTTAAATCAAGTCATTACTGGCCGACTATGGAGTGGAAATGTTTACAATACAGGCATCAAGTGTATCTCACTCAGGTTCCAGTCCCGGCTTTCATCTTTCCTTTCACTGATGCGTCACTCAGCTGGGTAAATGGCTAATCTCTTTTCACTGAAGCTATCTCTAGGCGGCCCTTAGTAGCGATACACACTCTTGACCCCATTTTTACCTTATTAGGGCACAAGGCACGTTTCGGATCTGGTAGAGACATGTTGGACTGTAATTTTGATAACACCTCTACTTGTTCCTGGACGCAAGACTTTCGAGACATTATCGGCTACTGGTCGAATCATCGTACAGGAGATTCGTCTGGCATCATGTGCCTGCAACAGGACCCCACGTATCCATTCGAAGGGGAGTCGGTTAGCATCAAAACCTGGAGTGGAAGCGTTAATGAAATTAACCAACAAGAAAAAACTCGTTGCATCATCTTCAAGTATAAAATGACCCAGCCTCGGTCAACATTACAACTCTTGAGTCACTCCTCTGGGTTTGTGTATTTTAAAAGTTATTTTCAAGCGGTCTGAATGCCTTAGGTAACATTTATAAGAGTTTTGTCCATCTCCTGTAGAATCGAAAATGGGCAAGAGAATGATTGACTGCAACTTTAATAACGGCACCGTATGTCAGTGGATTCAAGACTTTCGAGATGTTCTCGGTTCCTGGTCTTTGAAAGGGACCGCCATGTGCCTAACGCCAGACTTGAGTTATAAGCACGACTTGAATTCGATCAACGTTAAAATCTGGAGTGGCAGTGTCAACGAACTCGGCCTGGAGCGCACTCAATGCCTAGCCTTGAAATATCGAGTCGATCAAGACAGGTCATCTCTCTCTCTTTTGAGACACTCTTCTGGGTTCGTTATTTCTTTCTGGTCTGGCTCGGGATTAACTTCTTAAGGTCTATTAATCCCCAATCCATTATATAGTTCTAGCCTTTGAGATTATAAATTGTAATTTCGAGTCTGGAAACTTGTGCCAATGGAATCAAGATGCTAGGGACTTTCTCGGAACTTGGAAGGTCACTCAACGGGCAGAGAACTACTCAATGTGCCTATATCCTGACCTAAATTATAAACATCAACTTGATCGCATTTCCGTAAAGACTTGGAGTGGTAAAGTTGACGAAGATTTAGCTCAAAAGATCAAATGCATAAGTCTCAAATATCAGCTGAATGGATCTAAATCTTCAACCATTTCGCTCATGAAGCACTCTTCAGGGTTGGTATTCTTCTTCTCACTTTCAAGCGTGTCTGGCAATTTTTACTCTTACTCTAAAGCCTTTTATCCACCTTAGACGTCATACAGCCTAGGTCAGGATCTGGTCAGGCAATGATTGATTGTGATTTTGAGAATAAAACAAAATGCATCTGGAATCAGGACTCTAGAGATGTCCTAGGGTATTGGTCGCTGACTAAGAGGAGAGGAGACCCTCGAAATAGCTACGCAATGTGTCTTAAAGAGGATGTCAATTATGAAAAGAGATTGGACGAAATTACTGTGAAAATCTGGAGTGGCAGCATCAACGAATTAAAGTCCTCGCAAAAGACAAAGTGCTTGAAATTGAGCTATTCATTACAGGGAAGGGCTGCACGATTGAAAATATTACGTCATTCTTCAGGGTTTGTAGTAATATAACATAATCTTGCGGTCTGGCTTAAGTCTTCTTCCCCCCCCCTACTAGTTAATCTTTGTAATTTAGTATTGCGCAGATCCGGCCCCGGTAGGAGTATGATCGATTGCAGCTTCAACAACGACACCCTCTGCTCTTGGGCTCAGGATACTCGTGACGTCTCTGGCTTTTGGATAATTGAAGAAAGCAACAATGAGAAGGCCATGTGCCTACGCAGAGACACTTTTGTAACGACTACTCAGCCGATTAATATAAAGATTTGGAGCGGTAATACGAATGAAAACGAGGAAGTCACCAAGACCAAGTGTATTAAACTCAAATACTCCTTGGACCTCAAGACTGGAGCGAACCTGTCCCTCTTGCGTCATTCAGCTGGGTTTGTTTTCCCTCCTAGTAGCCTGGCTTGGTTTTAGTCATTATCTTTTTAAATTGAGTCATTCATTGAAATAGGATCTCGTTCAAGATCTGGGCCCGGTCGGAAGATGATTGACTGCAACTTTGAGAATGAAACGCTTTGCGCCTGGATTCAAGATACAAGAGATATATCTGGCTTTTGGATGTTGGAAGACAGTAATGACGGAAAGGTCATGTGTCTTCAGAGAGACTCTTTCACCTCACCCGACCAGTCGATCAGTATAAAGATTTGGAGCGGTAATACCAATGAAAGTGGAGAGAAAAGTAGAACAAGTTGCCTTAAACTTCGCTACTCACTCGAAAATGACGGTTCCAAGCTGTCTCTATTGCGTCATGCTGCTGGGTTTGTTATTATTTCTTTCTTCGGCTTGGCTCGGTTTTTAAAATCCTTTCTAAAGTCTTCTAAACATGAATACATTAGGCAAACGAACCGGTAATGGTGTGGAGATGCTGAATTGTAACTTTACAACCATGTGCTCTTGGTCACAGGATTTTCGAGATGTTCTCGCTTACTGGGAGATTGAAAAGAGCCTTGCGCCAATGATTTGTCTCAGGCCCGAGAAGAAGAACGGGGAGTCGATATCATCTAAACTCTGGAGCGGTAACGTTGACGAGACTCTTGATAGTTACAACACGAAATGCCTCAAAATAACATTCAAAACAAGTGAATTAGGATCATCCCTTTCTCTCATGAGGCATTCTTCAGGGTTCGTCTAGTTTCACTTCATTCGGTCTGGCTCAACTTTTCCTAGGTTTACGATTTTGTTTTATCCAACTAATGATTTCCCAATCAAACTTTAAAAAAGGCAAAAAAATCTTGAAAGGATCAGCTGAGAAAATGGTGGACTGCGACTTTGAAGAGGGCATGTGTCAATGGAATCAGGACTTTCGAGACGTCCTCGGCTATTGGTCTGAGGAGAGGGTCGTGAAAAATGGAAGCGAACCTAACTATTCCCTTTGTCTGCGGACAGATCCTGACTCAGTCCTTGAGAGCGTAGCAGCCACCAAAATCTGGAGTGGTAATGTCGGCGAATCTGATCTTGAACAGGTTTCAAAGTGCTTAAGACTCTCATTCAAAATATCCAGTAACGACCTTAAACTGAGCCTCTTACGACATTCTTCAGGGTTTGTTACTCTCTCCCTACCCCTCTCAAGTGACCTGGCCGTGAACATGTTTTTTTTCATTTTTTTCTAAATCCTTTTTTCCTCAGTCGGGTCAAGTAGAGATATCATCGACTGTGATTTCAGGAACAACAAAAAATGCTCTTGGATGCAAGACTTTAGGGATAACTACGGCATTTGGTCCGTCGTCAAAGACTCCCAAGACAATGAGGCCATGTGTCTAAGGATTAATGAGAAGAAGACTCTTGGTGCTGATTTAATAACCACCAAAATCTGGAGTGGTGACATAGACGAGTCAGGCCTAACTGTCAAGACCAAGTGTCTAAGATTGAAATTCAAGAATAATGTTGCTGGCTCCAGACTTGGCTTACTTCGTCATTCAGCTGGGTTCGTAATCCCTTCTCCCTTAAACTTGGCGGCCTGGTTTTTTTATTATAGTTTCTGAAATATCCATTCGTTGATAGGGCCAGTCTCAGGTGTTGGAAAAGAGATGGTAGATTGCGACTTTGAGGAATCAAAAACGTGCCATTGGAACCAGGACACTAGAGATATCATGGGCTTCTGGATGGTGAAGAATGAGACGAGCGTGGATAGTGTCATGTGCTTAACCGCTCACAAGAAGGCCGTTTACGGTTTTAGCACAAAGATTTGGAGTGGAAATATCGATGAGTCTGAAAGTCATGAGAAGACACTCTGTCTAAAATTCAAATTCAATCTAGGATCAGACGGAACCTCAGTCTCCATACTCAGGCACTCTGCAGGGTTTGTTGCAAAACTCTCTGAATGCTAGAAAGTCGCTATTTTAAGTGGTCTGGTCATGATTTTTTATGAATTTTTTCTAAACTCATACTTTAGCCCAGGGTCTAGTCTCGGGTCTCGGTGGGAATATGATCGCGTGTGACTTTGAAGCAAATTCAACGTGTCATTGGATTCAAGATACGCGGGATACCCTTGGATCTTGGAGCCTACAAAAGGAAAATGTCACAAATACCGCCATGTGCCTGCAGAGGGCTCAAAAGGCTAAATCAATGACAATTTCAGTGAAATCTTGGAGTGGAAACATTGAGGAAACCGAGTCTAGGCAGAAGACAAAATGTATTAAGCTCAAATATAAGGTTGATTTAGAGAGTTCTAGGCTCTCAATCTTGAAGCACTCCGCTGGGTTCGTATAGAATAGGTCCCAAATTCCCCATACATATATTTAATCATAATATTTAACTAATTTATAATGCAATTCAATTAATATTTTTCCACATTGACCAATTCTCAGAGTTTATTCGAGTAGAAAACTACTTTTAAAAAATAGGTTATCCAGAGGTCACCTATTGAAAAGGTGTATTGGCGTCAACTCTGCCATAATGTACATTTAAAAGAAAAGGCGTTATAAATACACGTGATCAACCTGTCATCTAGTTTGCACTTTTTTTCACTCTCTAATTCCTACAAGCATTTTCTTACTTTGAATAAACTCTTGAGCTTTTGGTCTAATGCATAATGTTGAGCATAAGATTCTATAAATTTATTTATATATCTTCCTTAAATGTATGCTTGCTCTGAATGATTGCTTCTAGCGAGGGTAAAATCACTTTCTTCTCTCAATAACAGGTGCATCTGATAGAGTTTGGTCTACTATCAGTCCTGTTTCTTTATAGTGTGTCTGTTGAATTCTTTGAAAGAAATCCTTTTGTTTGGTTGTTGAATCTTATTAATGGAGTGAGCCTTTCAGCTTCTGTGCGTCTGCTTTGAAAGTGAATTTCAAGGACTACTAGAATTTCAAAATTTAATTAACAATAATCTCAAGTTAGATAGTTGCAACTTTTCAGCTCGTTTAAATGACTGAATATATTTGTAGATTTCTGTAGCTTGTTCTCTCTTCGCCTCTATTACAGAAACTCAGTAACAATCATTTCTCAATAAGTCAAAAAGTCTTGTGAGGGAATGTTCTTTTTATTTGTTTAAAAACATCATTCACTTAACTATAAATCGTCATCAATTTCCCCTACTCTCATCAACGAGTTATTCAATGCAAGTTGTAAGAAAAATATCTTCAAATAGCAACGTTTTATAAATTCATTGATAAATTCAAGTATTTGGCCATTTTGATAGCACGACAAAATGTTTCCTCAAACGATTTGCTAATCGTCTAGTATTGCTCAAGCTATATATACCATTTTACAAACTTCAAACATATCGAATTTGACTGGGCCTTCACCAATGACACCTACTTCTTTCGAAGATTTTATCGAACATGATGTCTGCATATAACTTCTCTTGTAATATCAATTACCACAAGGAATAGATAATTTCAACAAAGCTTCTGATTGTCTACTTTAAGCTGAATTCAAGTTAAAAAGAAATAAAAATTTGAGTTGTTCTTTTGGTAGTCCGAGGAATGAGCCATATCATTCATTTCCACTTCAAAGCAAACACTAAAGCGAATCGCTTGCTCCATACATTTCTTCCTTAATTCGCCGAGTTGCTAAATGATTCCATCTAATCAAGAGTATATATATTGAGCTAGAACTTATCCTCAGGGTCTATTTAGAATTGTGATAGAATTCTCAAATTACAAGAACTTTACACTCTTCTGGCTAGGCCTTGAGAATAGGAAAAACTATTTGCGTAAATTTAATTTTGAATCATGATATGCTCTCGGCTCTTCAGCGTTCTTAGACCACCAAAATTATCCTTTGAAGCTTTTATCTTTCTCTTTCTTGATTTTATAACCCTTCCTCTTGTATGTTTGAATCTTTGGTATGAATCTCTGCTTGACTCTTCATGTAGGGGATTGTCTTCTCAGCTTGTAGAAAACTAAATATCATACTATGTAGGACCTGTCGCCAGGTAATCGATAAGTCAACCATGGACGTTTCAACCACATGGTAGGCATAATTTCATTCACGCAATATATAAAAGCTGATCTTGTTATATCTAGTTCTAACAAAAAGATTTGGTCTTCAACTAGTCCTGAGACAACTGATCAATGGGTTACAGTACTTATCAAACTTCCCACCGACAATGTTGACTTTAAGGTGATTTTTTGATGTGATAAACGTTTCCTTCTTGCTAAAAATTTAAGGCTAGACTGCGTTCTAAGTTTCCATTTCTTAGGAATTGTCAAGAAGTCCAGATTCCATCGACAAACAAATTTCATAGAATTTGGTAATTGACTCAATGATCCTACATAAGCAAAACTTATTAAATCGTCCCTTTCCATAGCCTACCCGACCAACTCTGGGAATCTAGTAATGAAAAGGCGAACATTTGGTCTACTGCCTCGATTAACATACCATTTCAAGATTCTACTGATTTCAAAGTGAATACTCTCTTATTATCTTAAAACCTTGCGTTTTGCGTGACGTACCTTTCCGATTGAGTGACACGTGCTTGCGAATAAAGATTTTTTTCTATCCATTTAAGAAATTGTGCAATGGTCGCGCATCCGGTCTCCGGTAAATTGACACCCCTCTGGTTAGTTGGTCATTTGATGTTCCTCTGATTGCTCTTTTCCATAACATTTTTGGCGTTTTTAAAACTCTCTTCCTTCAGAGCTTGTGACATGGTACCGCATCCGATTACTGGAAAAATTGGTCTATTTTGGTATGTAACACTCATGTCTTTAACATCTGTCTGTTCTTCCCTTTTCGCCTTGTTAGAATTTAACTCCTTAGTTTCAATTTCTCTCATTCAATTAGAACCTGTACAATGGTACCTCACCCAGTGTCGGGAAAATTAAATCAAGTTTGGTACGCTCTGAAACTTTATTTGAATCTTTTTTGATGCTCTTCAACTTTTCTAAAGCTCTCGTTTTCTTGAGACTTAACCCCAACGTTTTAAACCCATTCTAGAACTTGTGTAACAGTCAAACATCCAATCACTGGAAAAATGGTAAACGCTTGGTATGTGTGAAAGAGCATTCAGAAAGATTTTTTACGTTTTCAGCCCAAAACATTTTCAAACACTTTAATGACTCCCTGTGACACACATTTGTCTGAGAATTTTTGGGCTGAATTCTAACAGCATCAATTTGTATCAATTCAAACCATTCTTTCGTATGTTTAGCGACAATGAGCCCCTCTGGTCTTCAGGCAATGTCGAAAATAATGTCTGGAACGTGGCGCATATCGACCTACCGAAGAACGAAGCGGATTTTAAGGTGATTTGTTAAACTACGATAGCTCAGGATAGTTTACCGGGTTCGTTCTGTTGTTCTCTCAGGAATTCTTTGAACTTTTGAAAGATTAATTATTCAATTTGTTTGAATAAATTAAATAATCAGCCTGCTGACAAAATGCTGATCAAAATACTTTTAGAAATTGTCAAATTTATACAGTTCCAAATGGTGAAAAGATTACACATTGGTAAACAAAATTTGCTAATGTAAATTCTCTAGTCCTACAATAAAACTCTGGGCTTCTGATAGTGAAACGTTTCAATCTTGGTCTATTGCGAAAATCGATTTGAAATTCACATCATCCGATACCGACTATAAGGTGAGCTCTTTCATGTTTTGTTCGATTTCTTTCTTCAGTTGTCTTTGAGTTGTTCGCCTTCAAATCTTTTCTCTTTTCATGTTCTTTGCGTTTAATCAACTCTCTCTCTAATTTTATTCAGTAATTGCGAATTAATAACGGTGCCTAGAACCGGAGAGAAGATAAAACATTGGTAAACATTTATTCTTAATGTGAAACTTTAGTCCAAATGTTAAACTATGGGAATCCACTGGTACTGAAGTGACTCCCGACTGGGTCGTCGTTAGAGTTGATCTGACTGCAGCCGAGGATAGTGACTATAAAGTGAGATTATTTCCTCTTACTTTGATCCTTGTTATAAAATCATTCAGCATTCTTATCTCTACCAAAGAAAGTACTTAGAGTTGAAGGGTTTATTCTTGTCTTCAGAATGACCTCGCTTTTGGAATTTTCTCTTTGGCATTTGCTAATCTTGGATTAATGTAAACTTTTAAATTCTATTTTCCTTAGTAATTGTCGCTTCATAAAAGATTACGTAACTGGAGAGAGTGTTAAGCATTGGTAGGTTGCAATTATTAACCGCTTTCTAGTCCTCACGATAGACTCTGGAAGTCCTCGGCTTCTTCCGACACTTATGAGTCGGTTAGTATTGACTTACCTAGAAATGATAGTTCCGACTTTAAAGTGAGTGTCTTGGTTTTGTCTGCTTCTGTCTGTCTTTTGAAGTGGGAAATTTTCTAATTTCTAACACATTTCTTTTTTCTTAAAATAGAAATTGTAAAAATGTTAAAGACCCAATAACTGGTGATCCCATGTACCATTGGTAAGGTTTCCGATCTGATTAATCTTTAGCCCAAATGAGAAAATATGGAAATCGAGTACAACTAAAAACTCTTACAACTGGGAGACATCCACTATTAGCTTGAGCGGAGATGTTAATTCAGACTTTAAAGTGAGAAACCTCTAAATCTTTCTTGCTCTGTTGATTTGCGACTAGATTGGAGTCATCTTTGTGTTGCTTGCTTCTTTAAATTGGTCTTGAAACTAGGTATTTCTTTGTAGCAACTGTTAAGGACTCAATAACTGGAGAGTTAATCAATCATTGTCCTCATGATAAGATATGGTCCTCTGAAGCTGCTAATTTGAATGCTTGGGTTGAAAACAAAATTACTCTCGTTGCTGGGGACAAATCTGATTTTAAAGTGAGGTTTCGTAGCTTTGGGCCTGTTGTTTCTTAAAAATCGCTTGAAAATCTTATGGTGACACTCTTCTGACTGTCTAACTTAGAAATATTCACTTCTTGTAGGAATTGTAGACTTGTCAAAGACCCTTTGACACCTTCAAAGATGATTAATTATTGGTAAGATCAACTTTGTATAACGGTTTTAGTCCTCATGAAATGATCTGGGAATCAAAGACTATTCAAACGAATACCGAGTGGTCCTTGGTTAGTATCGATCTGATAGATCAATCCAACTCTGATTATAAGGTGAGATATTCCTTTGTTCTTGTTTCCTTCTTCTCAACTCTTCCCAACTGCTATGTGCAATCTCGAATTATGAAAATATTTTAGGAACTGCAAGCTTATTAACGATCCGTTCATGCCAACGAAGAAAATGAATTATTGGTAAGAAGCAATTGCGTAACGAGTCTTTAGCCCACATGAGACAATTTGGGAATCGAAAAATAGTAATATAAATAGTGAATGGTCCTCCATTAAAATTGACTTGAAAGACGAAGAAATGTCCGATTATAAGGTGAGAATCTTTCAAAGTTGACTCATCTTTCTTCTTAACTGTGTTGCAAGTTCTTGATACTTCTCAACCTCAGCCTTGGCCTCATATAGTTTTGGTTATTTTCTAGATCTTGTAAATCCAGACTCAACCCAGCTACTGGTAATACTGTGTATTCATGTGAGAATGAAAAGATTTGGACATCACCACAAGACCCTAGCAATAACCTGTGGTCTGATGTTAGAATAGAAATTCCTACTTCGCAGCAGGATTTTAAAGTTTGTCCCAGATTATTCCTCTTCACCTCTTCTTGCTTGAGATTCCTTAATCTTGACGCTTTTTCTAATAATTGAGTTTCCTCCTCATTTAGTTCTTGTAAGATGAGAAAGGACCCAGAGACTGGCAGTTTTGGACAATTTTGTCAAAACGAACACCTTTGGTCCTCGCCACATAGCGGTGTTACGAATAGCTGGACTATTTCTAGAATATCGATATCTGATACAAAACAAGATTTTAAGGTACTTCTTCTAACTGTCTTTCTCTTCAAAAGTCAAAATATTTTTAGAATTTACCTCTTAATTTATAGATCGTGTCGCATAGAGTATGACGCTAAGTCACAAAAGTCAGCTACAATCTGGTATGCTTAGCAAACCCCTAAAAGGCGAAATTGTCTATATTTTATCTCTAGTTCTAACGATGATCTCTGGTCATCGACAAAGGATGGTCCCTTGAAGCAGGGTTGGAATAGTGTTCAGGTCAACATGGTCGAGTTCAGCCTCGATAGTTATAAGGTGTTTACTAGTCAAATTTAGATTATTGAGTTTCTCAGCGTTGTAGTTATTTGCGCGCAGTTCATCAAACGCGACGAGTGGTTTTATATGCTTTCGGTTTTTTAATTATTTTCAATTTTTCCAGTTAATCTTGGAGGGAACAATACCTGCCGGCAAGCCAAATGCAAGTATTTGCGTGGACGATATACAAACGTTTACTGTGCCCTGTGAAGGTGAGTATTTCTTTTACTTTTTTAAATATCATTTTCCAGACCTTTTAAACTTCGATTAAACATATGTTCCACGTCTAATCTGATAAAACAGTCACTCTTTTTGAATTCAACCTTATCTAGTACATGTATTATCAAACAAGTTACTTTTTTATAGAGATACATCAATTTTACCACTAAGCCTCATCTTTTCCTCGGCCACCTTTATTTCCATGCCCTTTCCCGCGTCCCCTTCCTTGACCACGTCCCTTACCACGACCACCACCGTTTCCTCGGCCATGTCCCCTACCATGACCGCCACGTCCCTTGCCATGACCGCCACCGTTTCCTTGGCCGCGTCCCCTGCCAGGACCGTTCTCATTTACGTTAACCGCATTTCCATTATCGGACTGATTCAGTCCATTCCCCTCGCCTAGATTAGAATTAGAAGAGGTATATAGCCTTACCAGTTTCATTTGCAGCTAGAATTGCTACTGCCAAGAATAGTAGAATAATCACCTTTCTCATATTATTTATCTTTCCTACTCAATAAGTCAACTCAGCATATATTTATACTCTAAATCTTATTTTATGATTTATTTCTCAAATTCCTAAATCTTTCTTGTGGAATTGCACACATTCCTACAAGCTGTGCTGGATTCTAGAAGCGAATGCAATATGCAACAAAAGTCACATTACTCTCTGCTCAACCATTCTCAGAAATTGGCAAGATGATATTATATAAATTCCCCCAGCTTAAAATCATGATCTTAAATCATTTATTTTTAATACGTAGGGATTTTGCGAAAATAGTTTTGATCAGTTCAACTTTTATATGAATCAACTCTTTTTCAAGAAAATATATTTCGTGCCAAATTCAAATTTTTGTGAATTTGAAAGATTGACCCTTGAAAATAAGTGGTAGTTTATCAAAATTATATCAACATGTTCACTCTATTGATGATTCTTCAATCTAGATCTGGAGCCGAAGAAGGCTGTTAACGGGGAATCGATGATAAGTCGTAATAACTACTATTACTTCATCTATACATTTATTGGGGCGCTCTGTCTGGGTCTGATACTGCCCTGCCTAGTGCTGATGTGTATTATACTCATCTGTCGACGTCGGTATAAGCATGAGTTGCAAAACGGCCACTTTGGCAATAGTAAGCTATTCTCCACTAACCTCTGGTACTACATCGGCGGAGATCGACAATTCGATGATCCCATGAGGAATATGAACACCATGCCCAAACCGGCTGCCATGATGATGGAAAATGGTGAGTCACTCATAGATTATGTAATTATCACAAACTATAAAGTCTAATTTTTCTTAATACAGCAATTGATCTACGATTTGGAAATTTTTTACAATTTAATTACAGGGGAAACTTGTTAGATGATCTCTTTAATCCCTGTAAGAATACTACTAATAAGGGGTTCCTATAGTAACATGACAAGTAGACATACTGAGGCGAATAAGTGTGTCGATCCTTCTGCATGTAGAGTTTTAATTAATTTAGAGTTCGAATCCCATTCAGGGGTTTGGTGACCATAGTCCTACTAAAGAGACCTGATAGGTCGAAACATGTCTAGGAATGGTCTACGAAAAGAAAGTGAGCATGACCCTTTTTGCTAATTTTACTTTTGAGATAAAGATGATCCTATTCACTGCCTTCTTCGTCCACGACTAGAGTAGAATATCCACTTTTCATATTTGGTAATAATCCTAGAATTTACAAAAATATAAAGTCCGGATTGAGACGTTTGGCCGATGAAAGTTACTTGTCTAATTTGGATCAAGAGACGTTGAGAGTCTATAACGCCGTAATAATGAGTTGAAATTCTAGGCATGATGTACGGTCAGAACGGGGATAACTTTATGGACCTTCCCGACGTTGTTATGCCGTCAGGTCGTGTGACCAATAAGAACATCTCTAATATGACAATGAATCCAAATGACTGGACAATGAGGCAACAGTCTATGAATGCTACAATGGGTAGAAACCAACAATTCCAACCGCAAATAAACTGTGAGTCAGGCACATTCTCTTTGCTGCCTTGTAATCTTACGAGCCTGTATTATTTTGTTTAATATGACGTACTCTCTAATAGAGATACACTTTCCATCATTAATTCGTGAGTATGTTATCGCTTTTCATATGATGTGGTCAAGGTTGTGTTTAAATTTTCTCTATTTTCTTCTCATCAATCTTCACTAACCAATAAGATTAGTTTATTCTTACTTTCATGTCCTATCTTGTACACACTCGTATACAATTTAGATGAGAATACACTCAGAAAAAGACAACAATACCCTCATTTTATAACGACTAGGCGGTTACTATGTTTATTCTGATATTGTTCTAGAATGCTTGTCTTGTTCAGTATAAGATTTAGATTTTCTTTTCTTCCAAGTTTATTTATTTTTGAAATTCATCATGAAATCTAATTAGAAAGCGTGATCAACTTTTTTGTTGTTGTTTGCGCCAACACTTAAACCAGGATTTTCTCGACTATCCAAAGATTCTGTGAGAGGTAGGAGTAATATTTGAGAACAACAGGAAAAATGCTATCCTTTAAAAGAAACATTTTCAATTAAAAGCCTCTTGTTAGGAAGATGTGACTGATGCGCGATATCTAGTTAAAAATTAGCCAGAATTTCGAAATCTAAACGGAGAATATTTTTCAAACAATCTCACTATCTTAATGAGCGTAATAGTTTGCTTGAACAGAACATATCGATATTTACAAATCCTATACGAATTGAATATAACCATCTAACTTCGTTACCCACCAGTATGATCTTTATAATTTGATGATATTTAATTTATTTCGTTTCAGAGCCGTCATTCGTAAAGTATATCATGCAGTGTAATTTTAACTCTTTTATACTCATCATTAGATTAACACTAATTAAAAATTTAGTATTCTCTAAACTGCTTAGACGATGCTTAGATTATTCTGATAATAGCCAGAACAACTGATGAGCTGGGCACCAAAGAAAAGATTTTATAATATGATTACTCATATGACGTGGATTCAATTCTGGCATTTACCCGGTAGATAGTTTCAAACCCTCCTCCTCAATTAAGACCCTTCATTTGAACTCAACTAAAAGAAGAAATATAAAACTCAAATAATAAAAGCCTGAATTTTTGGTGCCAATAATAGATTTGCGCACCAAATTTTTTGCATACAACTCTCTATATTAACGATCAAAAAACAGATATCTTTGGCGTGCAAATTTTGTAGTCGCTGATGTTAATTGAAGTGTTCAAAAAAAGAGAGGGTCAATTTGGAAATTCAAACTTTAATAGCTACTCATGTTGATTGTATGATTAGAATCCGGTTGAATTGGCGTATTCTCAAGGTATTTTATCATTCGAGTATATTTGCTGAAAATGTATTCCTCTGAGTCTTGACAATGTCTAGAATATTTATTAGAAAGTAACAATTATTAACAAAAGTATCATAAAATAGAGACCCCCTTCGAATGCATATTAATAACACATGTTTTCAATGACAGCAATGATGAATGTGCAAAATGGTAATCCATACATGACCATGGGCCGTCAGACGATGGACCCTAATGGACAGAATCCCTGGATGAATACGCAAGCCAACATGATGTCTTCGCAATATAACCCCGGATTCAATCATCAAATGTCGATGCCACAGTCACAAGTATATTATAAACCCAAGTGCTTATTTCCTAATTGAAGGCTCATCATTTTTTTCATATTCCAGAATCAGAATGAAGGTAACAACTTCTTTAGAGCCCTCTCAAGCCCGCAGAGTTATCAACAGCAACCCTTACCACCTCAGCCTCAACAAGGTTAGATTTCATCGATTTATCAGCCAATTAAAAGACGTTGCAATTTGATTGGTTGAAATTGCCATGACTTATTACACTTTATATAGGAGGGGTAGAGATTTTTTATTACAACACATGGGATATTATCACTAAAAATAGGTGTTGTTGATAGGAGCCCTTTTATTATGAAGTCCTTACATATTTACTAAATATTATTTAGCCGCCAACACCACAACCTCTACAACGCTCATGTCGAATGCAACCCTGAACGAAGCGACCAACAGCAACGGTCGTAGTGAGAAGGACATGAAGCAGAGAGGCAAAATGACTATGGACACCGAAGATGCTTTGGCCCTCCTGGCATCAGTGACGAATGGAAACCAAATGAATCATAATAGCAATTACGATAGTGAGCATCATACTAATCGATTTTGTAACAGTAGTACTGAGATTAATAGGGACCGTTTCAGACTTGAATAAAAGGATAATCTAGGTCTGCCTTGCAGTTCTGCTCCTCTCCACTGGTGGAGCATCAAAAATTGAAAGCTAGTAACCCTGAAACTACAAAGAAAATGTTTTCAAATCCTCATAACTTTGATTAAATTTACTTTTGCGCGGTTAGCATATTTCTCGCAAAGGAAATACATTAGTCTTAGAATAAAAGAATATATTTCTGGCATATAGTCTCAATGTATAGCAAACTTTCTTGGTGCCCTACGCTTGCATAAAAATAAAGCCTATAAAATGTTGGGGGTCTTGACAAGATGTTGGATCATTCGCTTCTTCAGTTCTCTTTGAAGAGGTTCAAAAGTGAAAATACAGGGCTCCCTCGATAAATCGCCTTCGTTCTCACTATCTATACAAAATTGAAAATTCGATTTTGTGGATCCAAAGGCGCCTAAACTACTCATCCAAACGCTCTGATGAGTAGGTACTTAAGGTTATGATCCAACTTATAGGCATAGTTTTATTTTTCCATCATCTATGATCTTCTCACAAATAAATCAACAAGTTTTTTTTCGGCTAACCAATCGGACGTGAGGAATTAAAGTGATGTATAGTATACATTATATACATGAGTGTGTGCAGACTGATGAGACATGTATTACATCTCTTCTCCTTAGTTGACAAGCCCTTTTGAGCAAAATGTCAGATTAATTTTTAAAAATATTTAGAAATTGCATTTTTTTCTTATGCGGATGTGTTTGAGAAAACGGTGACAGAATTCAATCCAATTTTTTTTCAAAACCCTAACTAATGAGCTATTAATTTTGCATATTTTATGCTTTTCTGATCTGATCCTAAAATATTTTGATCATCTTGAGAGTGGTTTATTAATCTGGTAATATCGGTGTTTCCAACACTGTTTCCAGGTCTTAAGAATTCTATTTTTTTGTCAAATTACATTGAAATCGCTCTTTTTAGTGAGAAAAATAATATTTTGCAATCAAAAACCGAGGATTTCTGAAAAAAAAGAGATACTTTCAAGATTCGATCTCTTTGTTAATATATGTATTTTTTTGATTTCCAGTTCTAGGGTTAATAGCTTCAAAATGATCCTTAAAATCACGATTGTAGCTAATAGGATTCCCTATTTTTCTAGACATGCATCGACCTATCGGCCATTACTTTTTACATTTTTTTAACCAGTTTTTTAAATTTATTTTTGAATCTGAATATATTTAAAAAATAAACTGGGGTCAATAAATTTCGGGTCAAGGTATTTAATTTGGTTATTATATGACCGGTCAAAGTGAATAAGAAAAAGTGTAAGACAGATTACTTCCATGTTTTGAAATATTTTTGAATACTTTCTTCTTTTTAATCTTAAGAACGACCGGAAATGCCTCTAGTCCTAGTTATTTTAAAAATATGATGTCAGATTGATTCAGTCTTTTCACTGCTTGATACAAAATACACAAAATGTTCACTTTTCGAAACTGTAGTCCTTTGGAAGATCTTGCTGGTCATCAAAACTTGATCCATAAAATGTTCACTGTATATTATAAAGTTCATCCGACTCTCTCATTGGTTAATCTCTCTCAAGTTGATCCATAATTTAATTTTTCTTAAAACCCCAAGAAATGTTCTTCGTTTAGAATGCAAAGTGTTCTTCATTTGAAAGAAAATCTAAATTCTTTCAAACTATGAATTTAGATTATCATTCTGGTCGTTAGAAGTTGAGAAGAGTCTCGATAACACAGGGGGAAATGAGTATTTGTTGCCTTAATGGCAATAGCACCATTCGATAGAGAATTTTATTTTATTCAAGAATACAATTTGTACCTCTCAAGATTCCTGGACCATGAAGGTCTTAAAACTCAAGTGTTCCTTAAGTATCCTTTGCTAAAATACAAAGTCAGTATATGTAATATGATCTACTTAGAACAAATAAAGCTAGGTTCAATAAAATGAAATAGATCATTCGTGAAATATGAAGTGGAGCTGAAAGGGGTGATAATATGTAATAAAATACATAAAGGCATTGATAAATTTTATTCGTCTTCATTCGTTGAAAAATTCTGCCTGCTCCGCTATAAATTGGGGGTTCTTATGTAAGAAAAAAAATGATTCATCATTTACCCCCATCCTTTTTAATAATTTTAAAGTTCAGTTTTCTACACTTAAATAGTACAACATCAAAATTTTAAAAGTACCATTAAAAAGATCTTGTAGAGACCTATCCAATGATATTTTGTTTTGTGCAAAAAGTTCAAAAAATAAGCCGTATGGGGAAAAAAACTGTTAAATTTTGACGTGTAATTTTCTTGATACGAAACTTTAAAGTTTGATTGCGCTAAATCTAAAAAAGATATGTCTCTAATTTTTTTCCATGCTATAAAAAATTCCTTTCTTCGTTGTCCGAATTCCGTTGTAAAAATATTGCATTTATAAATACTTTTTTATTCTGAAAATAA
>JJOG01006560.1:0-50542 GCA_000715275.1 Gyrodactylus salaris
AACTTATCAGTTAGATATCATAGTGAAATATTAATTTAATCTCAATGAATAAGTTGTTTCTTCTCTGCTCTCATCTGTTACTTTCATTGAAATCACTTATTTATTAAATTCATATATATTTTTTGTACCAGCGATATATAGTCAATTACTAATAAGGTTAAATTCTACTATCATTGAGAAAACAAAGTTTAAAAATATCTTTTATTCAACATTTATTAAGCTCTTCACAGAAACTACTCTTTGATTTATTTATCGGATGATCCTTGCGGCTTTTTATAGTAGCAGCAATTGATAGGTTTCTGTTCTTCAGTGTACAGTTAGTCAGTGCCACTTTAGTTGAAACCTGGATTAACCTTTCAACCGCCTGGGTATTTGAAGGTATTCCTGAAAAACTCGTGTGGTCTAAAGATATAATTGGAGATGCTGAAAATACATTGTATATTCATTTTTGGCTTTGTGATTCTAATATTAAAGTCCAATTTGAGCATATTTATTTACAAGTTCATGAAATGTGAGAGTTTATTTTGTGACAAAGTGGTTAGAAGGAAGCTTCAGGTCAAGTGACAAGATTTAGAATCGGATAATCAGGACTTTCGAAATGAGTTAATTCATTCAACAATTGAGATGTCTCGATTAAATTTGGGAGGGAATTTGAATGTTTCAAAACGATATTGACTCCTATTGGAATATAAGGAAGGTTTGACATTTAAAAATAATATTCAGTTAATTACATTCGAATTCAAGCGGATAATATTTAATAATTACATCATTCTTGAACAGCGTGAAATTCTCCCTCTTTCACATACTTAGCGTGAATTTTAATCGATCTCGTTAACCTTTCTTTTTAACTTTTCTCCTGTGAGAGAGACTCTCTATCAGCCATCAGCAGTTCTTAAGGAGAGAGTTGCCGAAAATTTACTCCTTGCACATTGGATTTTTGTTTTGATTTCCATACTTTAAACACCTCTGTATGAGTTTTAGGTAAAAACCAAATTTTGCAATTGCCAATCAAATTCACTCTGTATCAATCCAACCAATAATATATGAAAAAAGGTTATTAATGAGTGCGTTTTATCTATTCTGAAAAAGAGTTTGTAATATAATTCTGAATCAAAAATAGATCCTTTAAAACTTCTTTAGTTATTCGAAGGATAAACATTAGTATGAATGGAAGATAAACACTAGTGATCCAAAAATAGCTATTAAATAAAACCATCATTTTTCCCACTAGAGTCTAAGAAAAAGTCTACCTTTGAACTTTCATGTTCAAATCTGGATTGCATACAGCCAATTTCGAGTACTTCGATTTTCATGTCTTCAGAAGACATTGTCTTCTAAAAAGTTTATTGTTGATTTTGCTACATGACACCTGGCATTGTCCTGCTGAAAAATGAGCCTGTCTGATTCATGTGCTGTGGTTTAAGGACAATTTATTTAATTAACTAGAAACTGTTTTAGAAGTTAGGAGATATCATTCAATTTAGGAGGATACAGTTCTTGAAAGGAAATTGCTCCACAGGCACTTTGGAAGCAACGTGCATTTTTTGCTAGTATGGTATCAGACTTAGGGTTTTTTGTTATCATCTGGGCCATCCAAATTGAACTTTTTTTCATCGCCAAAGATACAATTTTCCCAGTTTTTAGTTTCTGCTCATGTTCAGTTTTAAGAATGGTTATCTTTGGCGGAGAGCACCAACTAGTTATTTGAGTATTCGGCTCTAACTGAAAGAGCGTTGATTAGGTCTCTCGGTCTTCCACGTGCTTCCCTTTTCTGAGAATGTGTTTTCTGGTTTAAGAACGTAGATATGGTCGATATCGAACAACTTGGAATCCAATTTCTCTAGAACTGTAATTCTGAGACTTCAAAGTAAAGATTTTTATTTTCTCTTCTTCGGTCAAATGATGGTAGATGATATATTTGTGGGAAAAACATTGAAAAATAAATCCCCCCGTTCTTTTCTCAAGTGTTTGGTTTTTTCTCAAAGATTAAACGCTCATGATAGTTTAAAGGTGGACATTTTCCTATACTCTCGTGAGGAAAATAATTTCTCTCAGCTATATCAACTAATATTAAAGTTATATTGAATAAGGTTAGTGATCGGAAATTTTTTCCACCACTTTTCCAGGTAGAATTGATTTGAGTGGAAATCTCTACCCAAATAACCCTCATGTAACTAGATTAGTTTCCATCTCTAATTCATGAGCAAAAGCGTCCTCAATTGGGTGATTAATTACACTCTCGAATAATACTTATCAGAATGGAAATCTTCTCTGTTCCTTGATGGGGAAATATTCATTCTCCGCCCTACCCTCTTTACAGACTCTTCAGAGTGTATCTCGTTTTGTTTATTAGCCTGGAAATTAATTACTTTCGATAAATGGATTTCTTTTATGCTTTCAGGAATCCTCTCCATGAGTTGATGGTCGTTTACATGGACATGTAAAATTTCCCAAATTTTGTTATCTAATAACTCTTACAAAAACAATTGAATCGATCCTCGATTAGCACGCATACATTTGAACGGATTCATTATGTTCTCACGAATAAAGCTTGCATAGGCTGGCTTGAACGAGGAAAATTATAAAATTTATCAGATTAGATTGATAGGCAAATATTATAGGCAAAGGAAGAAATAACATCATTTTCTCAACGAGCAAACTAAGAGGAAACACACTTTTTCATCTATCATACAACTTAAAATAATTTGATTGGGAAGAATTATATATTTTTCTCCGACGATTCAGTTAATGGAAAGTTGATATTGCCAAATCTCGCATACCAAAAGTTGTTTGTCATGTATTTAAAAGCGAGGGAATCGCATAAACTCCCCCCCCCCTAATTAGAATCCTTAAGATCATAAATTTCAACCTTTTTTCGAAAAAAGGCAATCATTTTTCATGTAGTTCCCAAATGTTACTCCTATCTCTAACAAAATCTTTAGATAGTCGAGAAAAACGCGGTTTAAGTTTTGGTGCAAGTTCAAATTACGATTTTCATACAAATTATTTTGGCCTGTTTCCTACGCCTAGAAAAAAATATTTAATACACACAGTTCCTCGTGAAATCATGTCTAGATTGTGCGCGATCTAAAAGAGTTGAGCTCAAAAAGCAGTGCCCTAGTATATATTGCAAAACCCGGGCTAAACCTTTTTCTTGAATAGCGTTTTATGACATTTCTATATTTCTTTCAAGACAATTTGCTATACATTCCCAAGTTAATTTTTGCCACGAATAGGCCTGCTGCTATATGAGGACCGGGGATGAATCCTATCCATTCACGTAGAACGCTTTTTGTCTAAACTATTACCTGTCTATTTTTCAAGACTTGCTTTCTCTCAGGCAAGAAGCTTTACAGTGGCTCTTGGAGCCTTTTTTCTTCGTCTACCTTCAAAATGAATTCTTAATATCTGGTATAGGTATTATCTTCTACTAAATCAATGTGTTTATATTCGTTTCACAGTTGAATATCTTTTTACTGAATAATTCAATTTATATCTATCTGAAAATGGAGAGTTTCCCATTATCTGTCTCAAACTGATAATCAAATAAACAATTATGCTTTCTTTTATTCGAATTTAATCTTTTCATAAAATCACTCGATGATTTCTTCCATTGAAGTATTAGGATTGTTTCTTGTCAGTAGCCTTGAGGACAAAGAATTTATCTCAATTGTAGAGTTACTGGCTTATTCCAAGGTTAACATATCTCGAATCATTTTAAACTAAACTTGTTTTATTTCGCTGCGCCATTTTCCATTCAAGAGTTATGCTTCAAGGCCAAATTTTACTTACAAGTATAAACGTTTATTAAATCTCCAACAATTGAATGATGTCATTGGCCCAAGTTATGTAACATTTTCCATCAGTTTATCACATGAATAATAAACACAGGGATCATTCTTTGTAACCAATTTTATATATTCATTTAGTGGGAAACTTTAATAATTATTAAATGTTACAATTCTTATTCTCTATTAGATAACTCCTAAACCCCTCCCCTTTTCGACAAGAATTCCCCTTCTTCCTAAAAACTACGCCAAAAGTACTTGCGATCTGTTTCACACTATGTTTCTTTAGCTTATCCAACTTGAGACTAATCCTCAGTATGGGATCTTGGATAAATTTCCATCTTTCCTATAAGAAATTCGCATGTGAAGATCACAACTAAGTAGAGAAATTATCAGTAGAGACCTCTAATTCTACCTCTCTTGAGTATCAGACTTCTGTACGTATATGTTATTTTAATTAAGCATTCGATTGACAATTCAGTAGTCACTTAAATAATAATATGTGGGAGAAAAACGTTTACTGTGGCCAATTCTAAGGGTAAATATTCATCTATTTCAACACAACAACTGTGCTTGTAACTTTCAATATAAAATAATATTTTTAAGAAGAAAAAAATAGAATATATCCTCCGTTCATATCTAATTATCAAATTCTTTTGTGGCTAGCGCTCAAGTCCGTCCCTTCCCAAAAGTATTAGATCCCACGAAGTGTTTATGGAGTATCATTACCACAAAATCATTTCTGGTGGTAAAGTTTAATCTTTTAAATATTCATGGACATTTCAAGTGATGGAATTATCTATTTCGACTTATCTCATCAGTCCATCAAATAGTTATTATAGAAAATTCTTTCAATGGTTGTAGTGTCCTTCCAGTCTACCACTGTATGTTCTTTGCTTGCAGGTCTTCATCATGTAGAACTTGGGGATTTCTTGAGCTTATTATCTGAAGATTTCTGTAAAGCAATTATGAAGAAATTGAAAGGTCTTGTCCAAGAAAAATATTTATCGAAATTCTGTAGTAAATCGTATTCAAAACAATTGTCGTGCAACTGAAAATGGTCATTCAAAACGAAACCTCATAACAAGGATCAAAAAAAACATATGAGAAGGAACGACTCATCCATCATCCAGCACACAAAGAAACTCTGTGAGGTTAATCTGACCAAATTCAGAATAATCTCAAGATGCTATGCTTGACATGATGAAGACCAGGCCGAACCTTTGCAATCAGAAAGCATTGAACCCTACAGTGACAGACTTGAAGGATTTTTCCTTCAATTTTTAGGCCCACTAAGCAAATTTTGAAGAATTCACGAAGCCAGATAGGGCTAACAGATACACTTTTTTTTATTCACTCAATATCTTCTGAAATGAGTTCTTATCCCAGAAAACTAATTCCCGTCACTCAAAAATGCCTTTGAGAAAAGATGCAAATGCACTTTATTTGCATTTTTAATAATTTTCTATATATTAGTCTATAAAACCGTATTCGTTTACGGAAAAGGGTATTAATTATCAAGGAGTGGTGCAAATTTTTCAATTGACTACTCCAATTTTTACTATGCTCTCTACTTAGAGGTTAATTATCAACCTATATTATTTAACTCACATACTTTAAACTCAAATTGATAATACATCAATTTAGCAATAAATGCACTTTTTCAATTTTTTTGCATCTTTTCTAATTATTTTTACACTTTTCTTGTAGTTCTCATTATAAATATTTGATGGTTGATTTGATTTGATTTCATAAACTCTTTTCAAAGTTGTACCAGATGTGTTGAACAATATACATCAAAATTTGAAATATTCTTCTTCACAAAATCTTGAAAACAGACTTGAAAGGAAAAATCGTATCAAGGTTGAAAAAAATGAGAATATTATTCTATATAACAGGAAATGTAGATTAGAGTTTCCTTAATCATAGAAATCTTCATCAGCCTGTAACACGATGCACTTGGCCTGTTTTCTACTGATTCGCGTAACTTTGTCAAAAAAGTATTTTTTTTTCTAAAAACTGATGTCTGTATTATATTGGACATCAATGTTACTTGTGAAAATATTCAGTTTCTAATTATTCTGAGAGAGAGAAAAATATGCTAATATCTCTCTCCCATCTACACAATTCAAGCCTTGATATTCTCTATGCAAAATAGTAGTAACTTGTAATCTCTGAGTGAATGAAACCATCTTCCAACACTTGCAGAGAAGTTGAGTCTCCTACACACACACCAACACCCTTGCTCACTGGAATAATGTTTGAACGTCGTGGAGTATTAACAAATTCTCCATCACATACTTCTCCTTTCATTCTTTCAATCCATCAATCTTTTTATTATTCGTTTTTGCTTCTTCTTTAAATGAAATCGTTCCTCTGTACTTTTTGTATCTCGAAGCAGGAAAATAAATATGAAAACAATCCTTGACGATGATTTAATATTTTTTTGAAATTTTTTATTATGATCATCTGGCATCATTAAGTTTGATTTTCAATGTAGAAGTTACCTCTTTATAGAATCGATCGACGCATTTTTTATTGAGATTCAAATTTGATAAGTTCAACACTTAAAAAACCAATAGAGATTAGTTAAATACTTTTTATTGGATTTCAATGAATATAATTTTTATGTTCACGATCAACACAAAATATATACATCAGTTTTTGGATAGTTTTTCCAGATTAAAAAATGTAATTACAATTTAATGCGTAGTCTATTTTCCATTCAATACGCCTACCTCAAAGATTTCAATTAAGTAACTTTTTTCGGGTTGGTTAGCTTAATGAGACCTGCTTTGGGATTTCTCCATAATAGGTTTTCCTCAAATTGATTTTTTTTTACTAACTTGCCCCATAACTGTTCAGATTTTGAACAGCATTAAATATAAAAAAATAGTTCTAAATTCTCTCTTTTCAAACCCACTCAAAATACTTGTCATTCCTCGTACAATTGAAAAAAAAATTCGAGATCATACAGATTTGCGTTGACAAAATAAATTTTCTGATATATAAAACGCCTCCACTCTTTAGAGAGCAAGACAAAGTAATAAATATTAGATTCGTTCAACAAATCGAGATTATTCTACTTCTGAGTAGTGCTTAAACAGTCGATACAGGCAGCTAGAAATTTATATTATCAAATTCGTATCCAGTATTGCTGATAGATCATCTGACTGTAGGATCTGGAAACTTCTTTTTTTTCAAAAAGCTCCACTCTAGTCTATAGAAATGATTAATTTCTCAAATAATAATCCTTCATCATCTCAATAAGGATTGTTGTGAAAAAGACTTTTTCTAAATATCACTACACTTCAATAATTTGTTTATCAATTATTTCTAGACTAGAGATCCTCTATACTGTGTGAGTGTTTAGAAAATTTATATTACATTAATTCCAATTAGGAAACTCTCTCGAATCCTGATAATATATATGAAAAAGTTTGGTTTACTGAAATTAAATGAATTTGTTTATTCTCACATTAAGGAATGGAATTAGAATTCATAAAATTTTTATTTACAAAAAGAATCTGCGAAAGAAAGGCAAGAAACTAGGCTTAAAACTTTAAACATATTTTTTATCAAAAGTTTTTCTTAGAATGCTTTTGTTTTAGTGAATTTGGCGTCTTTGAAGCGCACTAAAATGAAGGTCACAATACCTTCAAGGATTTTTACTTGGGACTAGGGGGACAAGAAGATTCGTGACAATTCATGACACTTGATGCAAGAAATATGCACAAAGCAAGCTTGAGAGTGTACACATTAACACGGTTTCCACATTAACAGTAACAAATACATTATTTTAGTGAGAAATTCCTCTTGATTGATCCTTAGAAGACTTGTCAGATTGGCTCCAATTGAGCAATCAAAAGCAATCTTTCAAAACCCTCCATCTGATTTAGCTTAAAAAATAAAATATTTCCCTGGATTGTGGAAGGGAAATTTTGCCTTACACCACTTAGTTGTATTAATAGCTGTACTCATTAACTTGAGAATACCCCCGAGAGACTTGTCTAATGATGATTTGGGGGAGAAAGAATATTTTTAGTTAGTTTTTTTTAATTCCCTACATACTCTGTCGTTAACGCGCTCCCTATGAGAATTCAAATGTCACTTTTGTTATTATTTTGTTATAATTTGAGTTTTCTCTCGGAGAGCCTTTCAATTCTATAGAAAAATCAAGTCGTTTACTCTATTTAAGTGTTTTGCTTGTCACTCTGAAAATATCATTTTTCTAATTTTACCCTCCTAGGCCCAAACATAGAAAAAATTTAAATTTTGAGAATTTTTTTTTGCAGTGAGGCAAATTCAGTTAAAAGTTATGAAAAAATCATAAACCTCAATTTATTTGGAAATCCGAGTTACCAGATGAAAGATTTTTAACTTGGCAATTTGATGAGCAATCTTGCAAAAGGAAAAAAATTGAACAATTACGAATGTGAATTAGAAAAGTTATAGGAGTTTCTAGATTTAATTGAGAAAAAATTCAAATTATTTTCGCGCGCAAATTCTAAACAGTTGTATTTTTGAAACATTATTGAGGTTTCCTTAGTTAGTTGATAATAGTTTGAATTTTCTTTCACTCTTTTTGTCGGTGTTATGAGCCTTCTAGTGAGATGTAACAATAATGTTACTAGGAGGGCCTAGGAGGGTTAATCCATACAAGCTTTTTCTCAGAACCCTCCGAGCATGCCATTACGAGTTTAAAATGAGATCAAGGATATTTTTATTACTACTCATATCTCTATTAGTAGTGAGTAATATTGGGCAAGAACACTAAAATGTCCAACAAGATTCAAGGGAATGATTGGCACTATTGATGGACAGGAAATGCCTTTCAAATTCCTTTTTTTATTATTATGCAGACTCTATTAAACCAAAATAACAGAAAAATAATACCAAAAATAATCTTCAATAGATATGATTGATAATTTTATGTACATATTGCGTTTTATTGAAATTTATTGTGTTTATGAGAAGCAACGAAAAAGTTTCTCGGACAAATGCGTAAATTCTCTCTTTAGAATACCAAAAAATATTTTTTTAAAGAGTTCTTCCAAGATCCCAGTCCTCAAGATGCCCTGAGAACTAATCAAGTTTATAGAAATAAAATTTTTACACTTTTCACCGGAGACACTTAGGGACCTTTTAGCCTGAAAAGGCCTCAATAATTCTGTTCAAGTCTAATACAGATAAAACACTCAAAAGGTTGGGTAACTTGATAAATTTTCATTTTTGCCTTTCTTATATGGAGGGTTTGGTATAGAATGATTATTGAACGATTCTCATTGGCTTGTAAAATTAAAAAGTAAAACAACCAATAAGAATCGTTTAAAATTTATTTTATCCAAAAATTGAAATTCAGGTTGTTTTACCTGTATTCCTAATCGATCTAAGCCCCTATCATAATTTCTTGATAACATGTATGAGAATCCAGTCATCAACATGAAATTCTTTAGAAGTAGTGTTTCCTTATAAACCTCTTTGATCTCTTGTAACTGCATCTAAATAATATGGTTGCTTACACGAGGTTTATTTCAGGAAAAAAGCTGTATTCAATAGAAAACTTTCCACTTTTACTAGTTGCTTTTTCTATTCTCTTTTTGAGAAAATTCATTCTCTTATCTTGATTAAAGTCTAGTGCAGAGATATAAAATATTCTTGTGGAAAAAGTCTTCCTTCAACACACTGAGAATTGCTTTCTTGTCATTACTTTAATTAAGTTCTTGTGATCTTACTACCTAGAGAATTCCAAGCATTTTTCCGTTTGCAAAGTAGTTTTCAAAGGAATTTTCCATAAGCTCTCACATCAGTTCCCATTTAAAAATGAAATCCTCTGGCTGGCTGATTTCTTCATGCTTAAAATCCGAAATTTGTAGAGCTTTACTTAGAAGAGAAACCTAAAATAGACTTTCCGAATTTATTTTCTTAATTTTTAATTCCAAATATTTTATTTTTGAATTATTTTCAAGTTCCTTTGCACATTATTGAAGAGGATTTACAATGGGCGGTTTTGACATGACTTTTCGGGATTGGTTGGATCATTCCCTTCTTAAATCTCTCATTCTCTCATTGGTCAATCTCTCTCTCTCAAGTGCATTGCAGCACACACCACATACTTGACAGTACTCATAAAGCCGATCTATTTTTATCACAGATTCTGGTAATTTTTTGACTAAGAACCTTGATAAAGCCCAGGTCTGGCTAGTGGTAGATCTGAACGTGACAAGCCTCCTTGCTGGGTACAAGCCCACCTACTATGCATTAGCCTAAAGGGGTATTTCAAAATAAAAAAATGATTTCCAAACGATTGGCAGGATTCTCTTTGATTTTGACAACCGAACACACACAACAGGAAACTGTAACTAAGTATAGACTAAAAATTTCGACATTCAAAATTATATGAGAGAAAAAATAACTTTTTTTTTTCAACGTTTCTTCCCTCCAAGCAAATTCGTGTAGGGAATATAGTTGAATGATTATAGATTATATATGTCGTCAAGTTTCTCTGTTTGAATTAATGAGGATTTCTTTACCTTCCAGATCGTCTCAAACTACTTGATTCTGAGCCTCGCTGTGGCTGACCTACTGGTCGCTACGATTGTTATGCCGGTCAGCGCCCTACAAGAGGTCTCAAAGTTCTGGTGGCTTGGTGAGTTATAATTATCCCAAGATGGTAATTGACATTATATTATATTAATTATATAGGTCATTCATTAAGTAATTTCGTATTTTTTATTAAACGAAAATTTAATCTTTTTTTTAGAAAAAAATTTTATTCATCAAAAAAATAATTTCCATCATTATCAATGACCTTTTTCCAACGTTTTGGTAGCTTTTCGATACCTTTTCTCCTTTTGAGACAAAATAATCTTTAAAATTTCCTGGAAAAGGTAAAAATCTGAAGGAGCGATGTCAGGGTGGATGCTCCATCCTATCCCAGTGAAGCTCCTCAATTTTGTTCTGTCTCATTAAAGAAATGTGGGGCCTCGCATTATCCTGATGGAACAAAACACTTCTTCTATTCACCAGTGCTGAGCGTATTTCTCTTATTTTTGCATCGACTCTTGATATCTGAGCACAATAGACCTCTGAGTTTATTTCAACTCCACTTTGGAGAAATTCCTAATACAAAATAATCGGCTAACTACGTGTTGTTGTTTTAATGGCTTGGGATGTTAAAGACTTCTTTGAAATGAGGGAAAATCACTCGAGATAACTGAAAATTGTGTTTTATTTCTCAGACATATTTATTATGTAATATATCAGCCTAGATTGCAAAGTATTCTTTTGTGTTTACTTGTGATCATTGTTTATCTTTCATGAGGTGTATTTTTATTATTTATCTACCTGTCCTGTTAGCGTTGTACACCCCACTTGAATCAACTTATTTATTAACATGTTTGAAAAATATCTATAGAATAAACCTAGTTATAAAAACGCTATTCATCAAAAAAGACTCATAGTCTGAAAACATATCATTTACAACGAAAAGCCATTCAAATATGACAATACACATATTTACAATATTCTTTGTATGAGACCTGCCAAGACCTTTATTCCTCAATGGCCACTTTGAACCACTGAAGCGATTATATTGAGACCCCAACTCTGCATAGTTTCTACATATCAGATGTGCTTTTCTTCATCCTCGCGAGTAATTTAGAAATGATTACAAATTATTGCTTGATCAACAGACAGCTATCAACTTTAAATTGAGGGGGAAAAAGTGAGAAACCGCATATCCTTCTTGTTTATTTGGTTCTCAGTTAAAAGTGCAGCTGTCGAAGCCTCTTCAATAACCCGATCAAATAGATTCCTCCGAGATGATAAATTTGATTGAACTGAGAGAGATCTGACGTGTTGATCATCGTTTTGTTGGATAATATAGCTCCTCAGCTGTCAAACTATCGTGTAACGGCGATGAAATTGCATAAATCGCAAGATTAATTGAAAGATTAAGTCAGCTATAAATATCACTCTGATGCCACATCTGATGAGACGGCTCCTGAAATTAATTCGAAAACTTGTTTTTTCTAATAGTTTCTATTAGGACATTCACTAACAAAATGATTAGTAATCAATGATTACATAAAGCCAACTTCCTAGGTAGCAATCCGTGAGAAGGGATTTGACAATGTATCATTCTTTGAATGTCCACTCTGTTCTATTAAGATTTATTCATACGCCTGGATTTATAATCTATCATATTTCCCATCCAGACTACTCCTAGGGTATATTATAATAAATTTTGGCATTAATTTCATAATGACTATTTATATATTTTAGATAATTATCTCCAAGTCCATATTCTCGATGATAATTTATTACCCAATGCCAAATAAATCAATTTCTATGCTAGGAGATTGCCCTCCCCTTAATTCTAACTGCCTTGGTAGATTGCAGGGCCAAGATTTATGACATTAATTCTCTTTTTTAAATTAATCACGATTAAATCAAGAAGCTATTGTGTCAGGCAATAGTATTTAATTAAGAAAATATTTTTGAATTTCTGTTTCATTTCCAGGGAAACCTGATTTAAACCTTCGAAATATTATATAGCTACTGTATTTTTTCACTTGAAAATATGCATACAATAGTCGGGCTACCACAAATATGACAAATTTTGTGAAGAAAAATAAAACTTTTTGCCTCAAAATATAAAAAAATATGCTGTGGAATCCCGGCTGAAAGAGGCATGGAAATGAGTATCCTTACATTCGTGATGCGGGCCTTGAGTAAATCCATGTGTCGTTTGGTTTTTCTGTATAGATCAATTAAGAATCATTTTCCTCTTGACAAAACATTTGCACAATTCACAATATCGAATGACAGATCATAGTTAACAACCTTCAGCGAAAGAACCATTTTGATGAATGGAGAGGTCTGATATTGTTAGAACTATTAATAACCTTGGCATAACAAGCCCTATGTGTTAGTAAAGATCATCTTTATAAATGGTTGATAGGCTTAGTCTGACTTTTTCAGTAGCACCATTTTCCCAATTATTCATCCCAAATCAAGCATGATATTCTTCTGAAATCTGGGGGGGGGTAGATTCTGCTGATGGCAGTTTCCTAGATTTTTTCGAATATCATTCTTATAAAGTATCCACTTCTCATCTCAATAAATTTTACGATCAAGATGTCGATAATCTCGATTCTTCTTCAGGAGATTATCACATGCATCAAATCTGTCAATTTATTTATATTTTTTGAGCTTAAAATTATTATTTTAAAGTTAATATCTCTGGTCTTTATTCTAAACAAATTAGATCGATGTTAGCCTTTTGTTTAAATTTGGTTTGAAAATTTTTTTTTTGAAAATTTTAATTAATGAAATGCTGTTACCACAAGTACAAAAATATTTTATTGATTATTGCCAAGTCTTGAATAGAATGATTATGATACAATTCTTAGAGATGTGGACAAATAGAAATTCAGTTGATTAGTTAGGAGACTCTGCAAGTTAGTCCAACTTCTTCTTGATCCTAAATCACTTGTAAAAGAACACCTATCAAAGTATGTGTTAATTTTCTTGACTAGTTAATTATTTCTTGTATAAAATTAGCTTTCGTAGTAAGCATCTAAGAAATTGAGTCCTAGTTCTAATTATCAGAATATCGTACTGAAATTAGGATAGAGCCGGTATTATAAACATGGCGCGCTAAATTCGAATTCAGGACCAGTCAAACACTAAATTGGAGAAATGTTGACTCGTAATCAATAGATCTAGATTATCCAAGAATTATCCTATCAAGCTTTACAAAGAGTAATTCTCAAAAGCGCCAGCAAAATCTGATTAAACAGTAACAAACTTTTTATCGACCAAGCATTTTGTCCATAATGAAATATGTCTATCAAAACTTTTCTAATGAGATTTTTATCAAATTCTTTGGCAGATTAATAATCAACATTACAAAGCATACTTGAGACTTCCCGTAATACGATGTCATAGTTTGTTTTTACAATTTCCACTTGTACATTAGATGGGTTAATTCCTCTGCACTCCATAGATATTTGGTGAGGAAAAAAAGGCTAAATTTTCAGCGAAAGAACAAAACTATATTTTTAAACTTTCACAGTGTATAATTTCATCCAACAAAGAATTGGATGGAATTTATGAGAAGAACAAAAAAAACTTTGAAAGAAGAGCGAGGTAAGAGTTTATGCCTGACTTGACTCAATCAATCCTTATATAAGTCAACTCTTCTCAACTAGAATTTTTTATTAATGATTCTCATAATGGTGAAGAAAACAAAAGCTATCATATTTTCATTTTCATATAAAGTATTTTAAAAGTAATACAGTGGAGCCCTTTGACTAGGGATATGAGGACATTGACATATTTCTCTAATCTTAATTTATCAAGCTCATCCTCTTCCATTCAAGACCTATCGTGATATGTCATCTTGAACAATAAATAGGCTTCTAATGAGTCAAGCTTAAGAATATTGAAAGGGCTGGATTCTAGTAGAGAAATCATTTTTTGTTAGGTAAAACTATTAAATCGATTAAACTATATACTTTCAAGTAGTTACTATTGTATTAATTTAATTTTACTTCCCTTAGGCATAATCCTATGTGATATCTGGGTCTGCAGTGATGTCTTGCTATGTACAGTCAGTATTTTCCATCTTGTAGCCATTGCAATCGACCGATACTTTGCCATAAGCGAGCCAAGCTACCTACAAAAGAGAACATCACAACGAGTATTGCTAATGATTGCAGCTTGCTGGTTCAGCGCTGTTGGAATTAGCATTCCAGCACGCTTCCACACTAAACGTAGGTATGAATATGACTTTGTCTACAAGCAAGGCGAATGCTCTGTGAACAAAGAGGTCTGGTATACTATTTTCTCGAATCTTGGCGCATTCTACATTCCCACTGGTTTCATGTTAGTTATTTACGCGAAAATCTGGAACATGGCACGACGTCGTATAAGGAAGAAAAAATTTAAACAAGCAGAATTTAAGAGGAAGAGCATCTTTCAAGCCAAGGCCGATGCTCTTGTTTCTAGTCGTGCTGCTAACGTTAAACCAGAGAAGAAGTCAAAAAGACTCTGCTGTTTTTATCCTTGCAAGAGAAGCAGAAAGAAGAGCGACAATTTGACTGGTGTCACTGTGGGTGCTGTAGCTGCTGGAATGAGAATGGCCTCGGCGATCATGTCCACGACTAAGTCAAATCAATCTAGAAGCTCTCATGATTACAACACCTTGTCCTTCCTTAATCCTTATATTAGCGATTCCTCTTCGACAGACTCGGTTTCAAGTCTTTATCGAAAAGATCAGATTCCCCTATCATATAGCATAATAATGAACTTTATTCAGAAAAATCATGCCAACGAATGTCTCTCAACTCCACAGAAGATGCTGAGAGAGCAATCTATACCGTTCGCTGATGAAGATTTCCCCTCGAATGTGTATACAGGCTTAAGCCAAAGTACATCTAAAGAAGTGAACCTCAATAAAAGCGCGATTATGAAAGAAGAAAAGAAAACTTCAAACTACATGAGCTTGGGGATATATGAGAAAAGACAGAAGCAGATAAAATGGATGAGGAGACAAAAAGTGCTCGAGAAGGCTGCCACAAAAGCCATGGACATGATAGTCTTTGATAGTGCTTCCATCGACAGTATAACAGGTGTTCAGTTAAGCCCAAGAGAGAGATTAGAACAAAAGAGGGAAAGAAAGGCGGCTAGCACTCTGGCAATAATCACTGGTTGCTTCTTGTTATGCTGGCTTCCGTTTTCATTGAATACTTTTATTAATACTGTTTTTCTTACCCATAACGAAGGAGATGACGGAGGTTCGATTATGAATTCCCTATTTTTATGGTTGGGCTATGCAAATTCATTATTGAATCCCGTGATTTACACAATTTTTGCTCCCGATTTCAGAAACGCCTTTAGAAAAATACTATTTGGTCGGTATAAGAGATGAGACAAGAATTATGAATATCAATTTTGTAAATAAAAAGAATAATTATTTATCTATCTTTCGATTGTTAAAATTAAGCCTAGTTATCATCATCTAGAAGCTTGAGTTCTAGAAAAATGGAAAATAATGATTCCTTCACCAGAAACTCAAGTAGCACTCAATTTTTCAAATCATATAACGGCCCAATTCAAGTAGACAAACAAACCTAACATATTGTGAATAAATCCTTATTTGTCTTTGCCGAAAATACAAAAATTGGGGAAATTTTCTTAAGAAAAAATGGTATCGGTATGTAGTCTTTGCTAATCTTCAAGTTCCGAAACATAAATTTTTTTGAGTGTAGCTCTCTAAGAGATGTAAATCATTACAGCTCCCTCTCAAGTTTTCAAAATGTCAGAATAACTTCAATAGCAGAAGGAGCAAACATCGTCTTCTTCGGTGATTATGAAGGTCATGTCTTTTGCTTTGACAAGTCACTAAATATGCGACATTTTAGGGGAATTTTCTCCGAAATCTACCTCATGAAGTACAACCAAAGGACGGATTTCTTGTACACTGTGAGTAAAATGGAAGGATCAAGTGCTAACATTATAAACATTTGGAACATAAAGAAATGGCAATCTAATTCGAACCCTCCCCTACTTAAATCCTTTACAATTACACCAAAGAGTGAAGAGCTAGACGTTATTTCCTGCTTTGATTTCACTCTGAATAACAAAAACCTACTGATTGGAAACTCCTTCAAATGCCTAGAATTGTTTAGAGGCAACTTTGATCGTTCTATGAAGCATGTCCAGCTGCGGTATTACGATGACAACATTACAAACCTGTTTGTGATCAATAGCGATCAAGAAGTGAATGAAAGTTCTCTGAGAAAGTCTAAAGTTTCCTTTTATTTAACTACAAATCGTAAAATCTACTATATCAAATTAAACAAAAAGGATGAATTTGAAAAGCAAATTGAACTCGACATTTATGGATGTCTTCCCTTTCGTTGTGTGTTGTTTGAGAGGGAAAATCATGAGGATAGCCTGATTGTCGCGAGAGACGATGCCGTCTACTTTTATTGCTCCATGGGCAAAGGACAGTGCTATGCGTTGGCGGGGGAAAAGTCAATGATCAAAATGTTCAAAAAATATATTATCATCCTTTATGCATCAAAGTGAGTGCAATTTAAGAATCGTGTAATAGTCAAATTCCACTTATTGATTAATTAGAAGAATTCGATTTTTGTAATTCTCAAATTATCCTAGTGAAACTCCTAAAAATTACACAGATTAATAATGAGAGTTTTTATTTAACACAATGCCTTCCTCGAAATAATAAATAGTAGAAATATTCATTGAAAAATAGTAAAAATAAATTTGAATGAAAGTTGTAAAATTATTCTTATATATATTTCAGTGGAGAAATGGAAGCTGACGAAAAGAGCCTTGTGTACAACGAGCACAGTATATCATACCTCTCTACGCTGTCTGATCAGCTCTCGGCCAAGGTGCAAATATTTGATTATGAAAACAAATTCTTTGCTGGTGAATTCACAATGCCATTCGTATGTGGTCTGATTACGTCATTTGAGAGAGGCATCTACTTGATATCTTCGAGGGAATTTATTGATGAACCAAATCATAAAAATGCCGTTTCCCTGTTAATCGAAAAGGACAAGACTAGTATTTTGGAGATTCTCTTTCAAAAGAACCGCTATGATTTGGCATTGGAGTTAGTTGAATATTTAACGTACATTTTGGTTGTTTAATTGAAAATTTCTTGATTTTAAGATTTGTCAAGAAAAAGAATCTCGGAGATTCCAGTACCTCTTTCATATACTCCAAGCACGCTGAGTATCTTTACGAGTGAGTGAAAAATATTATTTGCATCTTGAAAAATGAGTCTTGTATAAACAAGGTGGTCTCCTTCATCTAGTTTATGCCTGTATTTAACCCTAAATAATTTCAGGTTTTAGGGCCTAAAAATTTAAAGTTTTATTTGACAGAAAACTCAAAATTATCTTTTTGAATTTTTTTCAAGTCCTTTTGGGAAATAAATTTTTTCAGTTTAGAAATTAGCAATATTTTCATATTAAATTGTGAAGAAAACTTTAAATCATTTCGAATAGAAATTAATACTGATAAAAGATTATCTGTGTGAGACCAGTACCACAGAGGACTTGGGAGGGTCAGGAGAACTCGATCTAACTGTTCTAATTATGTTATAGAAAGAAAGAATTTGAGGAAAGCGCAATAAAGTACATCAAAACAATAGGCTTCGTGGATTCCTCAATAGTCATTCAAAAGTTCCTCGATTGCAATAGAATAAAAGAACTGTCCTGCTACCTAGAGGCCTTCCATACAATCGAAAACTTTGTCCACCTAACAGCGAATCACATTGTCCTCTTATTAAACTGTTACATTCGTCTTGGAGATGAACGGAAGATTATCAACTTCATCCTAGAACATCAGTCAGAAAAGAGGATGCCAAAGTATGACGTCATCTCAATAGTAAAGTCTCTGCGTAGGTCCCTGCACCATGAGGCGGCCCTAGAATTGGCCAAAATCTCCGGTCTGTTGGTGGAGGCTGTCGACATTTTGTTGATCGACTTTAAGGACGATCGAAAGGCCATCGACATGCTGATGGAGCTGGACTTGAATCAGGCGATGAAGTGTTTAGGCCAATACGGCCAGGGCCTGTTCAGGAGTGAGCCGGAGGCGATTGAGAACCTCCTCGAGAACTTTATTCGTCATCCAGGTGAGTTTCTTAAAGTTTGTGTTCATACTACTCGTTAGTAGCAGACGTTAACTAATTACATCTTTGTGTTTCTCTCATCCTCTTCAAGAATGAAAATTTTTCAATTTGCAAACTGTATTTCTTGTCATTGACCAAATTAGTCGTTCGTGGGGGGTAGAGAGAAAACATGCACTAAATTAAATAACTGTAACGGTCGTAATGTTCCATAAAAAATTAACTTTATGCTTGAATCATTTTTTAGTTGCGAAATAGTTTTTAAACCACTTGCTTTATCAAATAATAGGCTTGCCAAACGCTTAGTTTTGCATTTTACAGAAAAATAAACATTGTTTATCAACTGGTCGACAATTTTTAGTGAAATTATGAAAGAGCATATCTGAAATAAGATGAATTTCTGACACAATCTTTGGCAAGGTAATACCTTGAAGGTATTCTCAAGACAAAAACCTATTTACTACTCGTTCAAAAATGAAATTAACCTTCAAGTGAATATGTTTGCAATATGCTTCAACGTTTATTCAGTTCGTATCCAAGGAATAAAGTGTCGCGCCAAATTCAGATTTCAAAAGTAGCTTGATATGAACGAATTATAGTTAACTTGAGATTTCTTATACAGAATAGTACTGTAATATTATTCCACTCTAAATAATGAATCTTCACACCTCAATATATCATAATTTCAAAGGAATCACAGCCGAAATTTCTTCCTATTCAAAGTAATCTCCTTAATTTGTTTGTTTTGAAACTTTTCTACTCAAACTAGACAGTAGCCTTTAAATAAGATGTATCGTAAAATATCTGGTTAATTAATCAATTTAAATTTATCTTGTTAAAATGGAATCATCAATTATAATTTATTCAATAAGCAATCCTTCTTAGGAAATTAATTAGAAATTTTTTGAGATGAATCTTGTTTTTATCACGAATCAATCGAATTTTCTTGGTTTTATTTTTACAGATTTCGAGTCAATTTCTACAGATGAATTCATAAAAATCTTTAATGACAATTACAAAGCCCTCCTCTCTTTCCTGATGCGATTATACTATTCAGTGAGTGGTAATTGAATTTGATTACAATACTTTTAAATAGAGAATCAAGTTTTTCATTTCCCTATTATTTCACACATGGGATAGACAGACGAAAATAATAGGTAGTTTTATTAACAAAAAGTCATTTAATTTACTAATGTAAATTGAGATAACTAGGAAATTTTTATGTAGTCGGACGTGGGTAAAAATTAAAATTCCCCACTTAGAGAACATTCCGTTTTACTCTATAGCATGACGTTAGTTTGAGCTACCGCAAATAATTTAAAATAATTAACAACAAGTTTCTAGGATGTAAGGTAGACCAGTACTTTTTGAAAAAAGTATCCCTAGATAATGCACTTTCGGGACCTGTCAAGTATTCTGAAAGGGAATTCTATAATCATTTTTTTTCTCAGCAAACGGAATTTGCCTCCGGCCTTAAAGTAGATTTAAGAGAAATTGAGCAGTTGAGACAAATTTTGCTAACGGAGATTTTTGAAATCTCTTCCTATGAGAAAATCTAGGTGCTAAAGTGGATCATCATAGCTTTAATCAATAAAGAATTTATTTTTCTACTCATGAGTAGTGCTTAGACCGGAGGCAAATGGCGTTTGTTCAAAAAGATTTAATTATCTAATTCGCATTCAGAATACTTGACAGATCCCAAAAAGGATAATTATCGGCCAGTTTTATCTGATCTCTACAATTTTCAAGGTGTAAAATAAGGAAAATTATTTTTGAACAATTTTACCTAAACCATGCCCCGCAACGCAATACATCTCTCGCAAATTGATTGTAAATTTAGGCCCATGCTAAACGAAATTCAAAGGTAAATTAGCGGATTTCCTGAGAAAAGGTTTTGAAAATAAATAAAAATGTATCAATCAAAAATCGAAAACTTGGATCAAATGAACTTGAAATTCTATAAAAGCTCTCAGGAAAATGCCTTTTCTTAGTACATACTAAAACCTAGACTTCGGAAAGAATCCTTAAACCTAACTTTGAGTATCTAATTTTGATTATTGGATGACTGAATCTATAAAACAAAGACCCTTGATTTTTTTCATTTGATAACTCTTACAAAAATGCTTGAATTGGTCTAATTTTTTCACAGAACCCTCTTTCGTGGTCTCAAGCGGAGGAATCCAATTTTTCTTCTTTTAGAATTTATTAGCCAATCAAAGGCTTTGAAGCGTGTCCCTATTCCATGTCTACCCCTTTTATGGAATGTTTATTATTTCTTTAGGAGAGGTACATTGAACAAGATTCCGATCAATGGCTAGTCGAGTCGCTCCTTGATCTCATGCTGTGGGATTATGCTGAAAACAAAAGAGACTCGGAAACTGGAAATAGCATCCTCAAAATTCTCTCGAAAGAAAAGGTAAATTAGTATTTTCCAATGTTCAACTAACTTTCGAAAGAGTTGGAAAATCCGAGGAAGCGCAAATTAACGATTTTGCATAGAAAAAAAGAAGAATTAACTCAGAATAGTTGACCCCTCTCCCAAAGTATTTTTCCGTTTTACTGTCGGCATTTCATTAGAAGGTATTGAGAGTTGATTTTGATAATCTTTCTTTTGTGAAGTGGAAGAAAATAGTCGACCACTTAGATTTTCCCTTTTTCTTGGTTCACAGTTTGCGATGTACTTTTTTTTTCTTGTCGACTACTTTTTGAAACCTTTCTCCTTATTGCATTTGATTAAGTCTAGAAAAAATAATTTTTGGTGGGAAATTAGAGTTTAATTTATATTTACAGCGATTGGAATCTTCTCCCACTCCTCATATATCGTTTTTTCAAGATCCTCTAAATTTGAAATTTCCGTAAACTCGTTCACTTAAGATGTACCATAAGTTTTCAATCGGGTAGCTAGAGCAATTTATATTTTTTTACTAACAACTTTATAGCAGAAAAAACGTATCAAAATATGCTAAAATGCTTTTTGAGAACCCTGGTTAATAACTCTTATAGAAATTTTTTTGTTTTTTATCCGATTTAAAATCAGTTTCTGGATGAACTTTATAAGATAAAAAGATATTTTCAATTTGACTCCTCAACTGTGTCGGATAATTTGTGGGTTCAATCTGAGATAATACTTTTAGAAATCTGACCAAAATCTGCTTATCTTTAAGAAGAATCGGTCTTTGATTCTTCAAAATGTAGATATTGTCGAAGCGGTAAAATGTGATCTAGCTATCAGGTTATCGGCCTATTCCCGCTTCGGAATATCAGTTTTCTAACCATTTCTGACATTCCTCAGAAATGTATAAAAATAAATTTTAATTATTTCTACCTTTGATGTCTAACTTAATCTTGAAGGTGGATAGGTTGGATGGTAGCCTTAAGCTATTCCATTTCTATATAAAACATTATAATGCAAAAATCTTTGAGACAATAGAGTTTGAGAATGCTAGAGGCAGATGAGGCAGAACAGTCCCATGCTAAACTAAGCTTTAATAAGAGTGCTTCATTTGAATAATTGACTAAAATATGATTTGAGATTTTACCATCGCATAAATTGTCTCGACTTTCATCAGATTCGAAATACAAGTCACAAGGTTCTCAAACTTGATTGAATTTCAATTTAGCGTTTCTATGAAGAGTTTGGGATGAAATACTTTTTAAACGATTCTCATTGGTTTTTTTAATTTTTGGATCTAAAAATCACTTATGATAGGTTTTGCTTTGGATGTAATTTTGATATTTTTTCCATGTCTCAAGCTTATCAGTAATGCTACCAAGAGCTCTTGAGCTTACTTCTAAACTAAGAATTGTTTAGGAAAATTTTTTTGCATCCAAATATTTTGAAAATAAACCAAGAGATTTATTAAAATTGAGGAATAATCTCAGAATGATTTACCATTCAAGAGCTGAATTCTTGTCTAAAAATATGCAAATACGACATCATGGATAAACATTTTTCAAAGGTGAGATAATTCATTGAGCTGGTAATCAATTAGAAATGTTAGGCATGATTAGCATTTACAAACTTCATCAGGGTAGACTACTTTGTTGATTTTGATTATCGGTTTCCCTGCAAGTATTGGCATTTCAAAGCTTCTTTCAGAATAGAGGTGGAAAATTCGTTTTTTATACAAGCCATAAATAAGGCTGGAATAATTACTTTCCAGACAAAACATCATTTACTTTTTCCGATTCAAACCGATTAAATTCTGCATTTCGAAATGAATCCAATTACACCCATAAACAGTAGGGCACTGATTTTTGAAATAAGATCACGAGGAATCGCTTTAGATTGCTCAATTATATGATGAAGTAGATCTGAGGCCACTTCTATCCTTCGTGCGCCTTAAATACATCTACTATGATTTGAATACGATTTTCATACACAGATTATTTTGGCCTGTTTCCAACACCTAGAATAAATATTTAACACACAGTTCCTCGTGAAATCATGTCTAGATTACGATTGTGCGCGATCTAAAAGAGGTAAAATCGAAAAAACAGTGCCCTAATAAACATGTATTTAGTCAAATTAATTTTAGAATTTTAAAACTTATAATACTTTATCTAGGGAAAGTATTCCCTTGAGAAGGTCTTACTCATGTGTAAGGAGAGGGACTTCATTGAGGGTTGTCGCATAATCTGGAAAGAGCTGAATGAGTGAGTTCATTATTACAATCTTTTAAACTCAAATCAGCCTTTGTGAAAAATTGAGAAGTAGTTTTTCATTCAGTGGGATATCTCGTTTATCGAATAATACATTTTTCATCAAGTATTCAATTCTACATCTCTGATGATACTAACTAGACATGCCTCTAACAGAATGATAAGCAGTCAAGCTGACTCTAATAATTAGAGCAACCCACAATTGTCACTTGAAAAATTTGTTTACTATGTAGCTAAGGGGGTTACTCTGTTCTTTCTTATGCGAGCTAAGTTCTAACAATTTGATCGTGGAAAAACCTCAAAAAATTGTAAAATCTTTAAATTTCAGTTGGGAAAGTCTCATGGACGATGCAATCATAAGCGAAGACTTTGATCAGATCCTCCAGCTGTGCAAAGAATACGGGTAAGGAATTCATTAAGAAACTGCTGAACTCTTGATAATCTCTCTCTTTCTATTGATAATCTGAGTTCGTGCAAAATGCATTTTAAAATCCCATCAATACTCCTACATCTATAGCTTATAGTAAAGAATGAAAATTTGTCTTTTAATGATGTTAAAAGTCACGAACATTTCATCTTAGAAAGGACAGAATGGGGGTTAGAAAAAATACCAATAAAGATATCACAATTTTATCAATACTTGAACGATATCTTTCTTGGCCAATAAAACATGATTAAAATGGGGCGATAAATTTGCGAGTAAAGAACTGCTTCTATGTCGTCTAGTCGAGAATAGAAAGAATTGCTAAAATAACCCTGGCATGAACCCCAAATGAACTAAAATACACCTTTTTTGCTTTTGCCTCACGAAATTTAGAAATGGATTTTTGACATTTTTGCCTTTCCAATAAATTTGCCAAATATTCCCGTAATTAGCATATTTTGACAATTTATAACATTTTGGCTTTAATCTTTCAATCAGTTCTTATCCTAGCATGGAACAGTGGAATCCCAAAATCTATTTTATTTGGTTAGAAATCACCTGATATTTTGATGTTATTTATAATCACTACATTCATGGGTGTAATGAAATGATGAAAATGTTACTTTTTATGTCTAATTTTTATTTCCAGTTTAAAAAATAAAGACTGCTATTTGAATTCCTTGAAATACTTCTCCATGAAGCAACCAATGGCTGAGAAGCATCTGATAACCACGTTGAAGGGTAATTGTTATAACCTTTTGCCTTAATCATCTTTTGTGAAATAAATCCCTCACATGTTACTAGATATTGATCAAAATAAGCTTGCAACACCAGTCAATGTTCTCTTGCTTCTTATGGCCAATGAGGGTGAAAGCAGGGATAATCATTGCAAAATAAGCTCAATCAAAGTGAGTCGATATCCTTCCCGCTAAAAAATATCTTTTTTCTTCATTGGTCGAAACAAAAAAATGTACTTTTTGGGAATAAAATCTCGGATCATTGTTAGTCTTATAAATACTTAATTGAACTTCATACATATTCACAAGGTTTGTACGCGTTTCTGAGACTCATTGCTAGCTGAAACAAAAATTATGATTTCCCCTCTTTCAATGGTTGTCAAATTCTTGGCAATCCTGACAATCCATTCTCGAAAAATCGTTAATAAAAGTTTATAATAACTCCTTCAAGCTTTTTCTATCTAAGAAGTTTATAGTGAGGATTAGTTTGATAACTGTCAATTCGGTGAAGATGCCAGTAATTTATCTCGATGTAAATATCCTCTATTAACACATCATTATCCGTTGGATTTTGTTCAATATTTAACGAATGAATTGTTTAATTAAAATGATCAATTTCCCAATATTTGATTACAAATTACATTTAGAGTTATCTCTCCAACTGCCTGAAGAATAGCCGAGCTCAAATTGAACAAATACGATCTGAAACTTCAGCGATACGAAAGGAAACCGCACGCAATAGAAACTTTAACAAGGAAACGAAATCAAGGTGAGCTTGTTAATCTGAATCAACCCCTCTTCAAGATCTTCTTTAATTACACTTTAGAGATCTGAGAGAGCTAACAAATCTTGCTCGAAAATTGTAGTTGGTAGTCCACACAATATCCAAAAAGAATTACAAATTTATAGCCAAATGTGACCTACTTAGATGTGTGTTTATTTCATGAGAATTATTATGAATTTATTTTAAAATCTACAAAGTTCTGATTTAAGAAAAAATGATTTCTTTATGTAACAATTATTAACCTAAGTCATTCATACGCACGAACGATGCACACATCTTTTGAGAATAGATGATAAATAGCTGTAATGTTCGCCTCTCAGTTGCCTACTTTAATCTAGAAATTTTCAGACACTAGAATAACGATTTTTATGTGCTACGTCACGAATAATAAAATGATATTATTAAAAAAGGAGCCCTAATCATTACTCTCTATTAGGGCACTGCTTTTTTCGATTTTACCTCTTTTAGATCGCGCACAATCGTAATCTAGAAAAGATTTCACGAGGAACTGTGTATTAAATATTTATTCTAGGTGTTGGAAACAGGCCAAAATAATTTGTGTATGAAAATCGTATTCAAATTAATTTGAACTTGCGCCCAAACTTTTCGACTATCTAAAGATATTTGGGAACATGAAAAATGTTATCCTGTAGAAGAAACGTTCTCAATTAAAAGCCCATATCTAGTTTAAAATTTTCCAGAATTTCGAAATCTAACGGAGAATATTTTTCAAACAATCTGATTATCTTTAGGAGCGGAATATCAGAATCAGTAGCCTTTAAAAAGCGAGAAAATCGATGACGGCCATTTTATTTTATTTGTACATTGATTTTTAACACATCAGAGTTTCACGAAAGATAGGAATAGCCTCGGAATTAGTTCTTCGTCGTATAATTGAGCAATCTACTCTCCATCATCACAATGTGCAAGATGAAATCTTTTTCAAATACCCTTTGATCCTCGGCGTTTGATATGCAAATCCAATCTAGAGTATGATTTACCAAATTATACTCTCGTCTTCAAAAAATATCTCTCATGAATAGGAATGAATAAAACTAATCAATTTTAACAGATAAGGATTTGTATAATCCTATCAAGATCTAATTCCTTTTTATTATCATCAATAATACAATCCCTTGAGACTACTTGGTAGATCTGGTTCTTTATAAAATAGCGTTTATGTCGATCTCAAAACTTTAATAGCCTCGCTCCTATAGGAAAATTAAGCTAGCGTCAGTCGCTTGACTTTTCCCCCTTCATAAAGAGACTCTGCTCGTATTTTTTTATTTACTTTAAAATCCATTTGGCACACCAGTAATTGATTGTGTCTAGGTGTAGTAGAAAGGGAACACGTTTTATTTACTCAGACAAGATCTCTCAAGTTAAGAGGCACTTGTTACTCAATTACTTGTTATCTTTAGATTCGTTGTCTATCGCCAGCAGAAATGCTCTCTTTGTCAAAATCAATTGGAGGTTCCCTCGCTGCATTTCGACTGCGATCATTCCTATCATTTGGCGTGAGTCACTACGAGTCTTTCTTTTCAAGACCAAGCTTCTCTTACACCAATTTCGTCGTATATTCAAAATTGGTTTTACAGTTGTTAAGTAAGATATTTTTAACGATAATGTACACAAATAATAGTAGTGCAGATTTCTTTCTATCAGGGAGGACTCAATGTCCAGTTTTATTTGAGCAAGCTCGTACATAAATTTAATGAAGAAGACGATGTCGAAACTTTAAGGAAGAACAATTAATTTTACAGTCACCATGGTATATAAAATTATATTATAAAAATGTAAGAAAAGTCGAATTAAACAAAGGATGCAGAATGCTTGAAATTAGATGAGGATCATTTTTCTCACCCGGCTGCAAAATTTGACGCTTTTCTGCAAAAGTGAGCTTTTCACTTAATCGAGACTTGAAATTTCATCTGCTCTTTCAATAATTGACTTGTAAACTGCATTAATTGATTTTCGACCATGAAATTTTAATTTTTTTCCTTTGGTCTTTGTTTCTGGAGATTATTGATCAATTCCTGTCTCGATATCACCGCTTTCTTCAACTGTCTTATATACAAGACGTTGGGAACAACCGAATTTATCAGCCAGCTGGTCCACGTTTTTCTTCAAATGCATCTTATCGTACTCAAGAATGAGGTTTTTCTTATCAACGAGAGATAGTCTGGTTCGCTTCATGTTGATCTAACTATGCTATGACCACTCCTTATATACCCCAAAAGTAAAGTGTGTGTATAAAAATGTGTCACCCTATCCGTTAAACTTAATATTTGTTTAAAAACGAGTCCCTTTCCTACTTTTGCACTACTACGTTCTACGCGAGATTTTTGTGCACTATCGTTAAAAAGCTCTTACTTAACAACTGTATTTTTTGTATAGTTTTGTTTCGATGTTTTTGAGATAAAATAAGACCCCTCCCCCATTTTTATTCACATTCCATAATTCTGATCGAAAAGTTTCCACACCATTTCTCTGTTATTTCTTGTATAATTTTTTATATTTAGATGTCTTGATAACCTTTCCGATGAGAGATCATGTGTCGAGTGTCTTACTAAATTCAAGTGAGTGATTTCTTAATCTAAATTTATCACCAATTCTTTTCAAAACTTGAGATTCAATTTTGACTGTGTTTAGATTTTCCTGTTAGTTAAAGCAGCTGTATACCTTCTTTAGGATGTTTATACTCTAAAAAGTAATCAAACCAATGTTTGCTCTCTTCCTTAAATGGAAAATTAATTTGGGAGAAAAGACAACAATTAATTACTCTTCTCTGAAATCATTAATATGCCATAGAATCGTACAATGCTCTAGCCAGTTTTTACATTTTTAATTAAGAAATTTAGTCTTATCGTCGAAACCAAATTCTTTCGTGTTCATACAATGGGGAGGTAGAGTTGAAGCCAGCCGAATCGAACCCACACTATGTAATTTTTTTAGGGAACAACCCTGTACGCCCCCTCCTCTAGTCAGGTCAAAGTTAATTCTCATATTTTGTAAAACTCGTTCATGCAAGACCAAAGGTAGGTGCCTTTTAAAAGTAGAAAGACAGTCCCCATGTAACTTTCTTTGTAACCGATTGTTATGATATCATTTTCTAGATAGTAAAATCCAAGAAAATTTCCTTTCAAACCGTCAAAAAGACCAAATAGGCCTACCTTACCTTGGTATTTGAAACTTTTAATCGTGCCCCCCCTAGTTACGATTAATTTCGTTGCTTTTTTAAAAAGCTTTGTAAAGCGCCTTCCCCAAGTATTCTCCTAATCAGACAGAAGTAATGAAAAAGATTATTAATTCTCAAGTTTCACCAAGATTTACGAGTTTGATTAATCAATTCTATCCTTGATTAAAAATAAATGGAGCTAGTCCATCTAAGTGGAATAAGTATACAAGTGTGTTTTGCTAGTAAACTTTACCGGAATATAGTTTTCTGATAGCTCTTCTAAGCTGATTATTAGGGTTACCAGAAAGAAAAACTTTATTATCACGTTCACAGCCCTGGAATCTCTGGATTATCTGTGAATACTATGTATTCGAAAATGGTTTGTATAATTTGATCATTGTTAGAGCATTAAACGTTTTCTTTCTCTAATTATATTTTTCTCACCAGAGAGGAACTAAAAGTGTACTCAAGTCAACAAGAAGGATTTCTCGATGTCAATTTGTTGCAAAATCTGAAATCAATCCTCAGCGTGGCTCGCTCCGGCACTTACCAGCAGAACATTGCTCAGTCAAGGGTCTCCACAATGAAGGCTATGCCAAAGAATTTATCTGAACTGGTCAATAAGAGGAGAGGTTCTGCCGATTGCATTGTGAACCCCTTCGATTCATTCGATTCGGGCTACAACTCTAGGTTAGTTGTTTGTTTCTTAATACCTTATGTTGTGTATTTAAAATACTGGTCGTCATAATACCCTTATTTCAAGGATTTTACTTGATACTGGGGGTTCAATAAAGGAAAACAATTCATTTTTATGATTTGATAAGAGAAGAAAGTTTTTGAGTAGAGAAAGAGGGACCAATCAGAGCAGGGTATGAACTTTGTAGATAAGAGGATGAGATTAATGTGCTTTGTGTACTAAAATCGGTTGTGCAGTCGGTTTCCCTATCCCAATTCTCCCTAGTCGGAGTGGACAACTGAAGAAGAAGGTGGTTTCTCTACCTTCGAAACGTCTTGTCGATCGCACCCGGTCCCAAAGAAAAATCCTTGAAATAAAGGTTGTAACGAGCAGGATTTTAAATTCAATGACTATAAAAAATACTATCAACAACTCAATGAATTAATAAGGTAGATCAATGAAGCTCTGGTTTGATCGTGGATGTATTTGCCATTTGGAAATTTCATATTTTTAGCACATTTTGTGGTCTTGTATAATTAGAATGGGCCAAACGATTAATGTGATTAGTCGACTCAGACACACCTAAAAACGATTGGTCAGAATGAGCAGGTTATCCGACCTCACTCATGTATAGATAACCATGTCGGTGTAAGGTCTGATGAGAGCCGACGAAAATAAAAAGCTTTTTATTTACTTATTTGGCGTCGTTATTTATTACAGCATAACTCTAAGTCAGCACCCTGCAAACGATTAATATTTGAGCATTTACGTGTATTGTAACGGAGTGGATTTAATCAAGCTCCTTCAAGCAGTATCCAAGGATAAGCATAACCCGCGCAATTCAAATGTGCACAGAATCTTATTACAGTTCTGAATGAAAACTAGTAGCTCTTATTCATATAATATAAATCAAGAGACGATAATCTACACGGGAATTGCCGTAAATCTCACAAATGAGAGCTATTGTTCACTTCAATACGTTATGATAAAAATTAAATATTTAAAATAATTAGTTTTTTACAGGGGCTCATACATTTAGAGGTATCAAAACAGGTTCTAAAGTGTCCTTAATTTTTAAAACCAATTTTTACATGTTAAATATTGATTTCGTATAGGTGCATTATGTTTATTTGTGAATAATTTAAGTATGCTAATTATAGGATCAAATGTAAGGTCATTTATATCTTTTTGTATTTTAAAGTCAACGAGTCCTTGATTTCCGTTTTTAATCCTTACTTAGTCAAAACTATAGATTTGTCAGGCTCAGGGTTAACTATTGAAAATTGACAAGTTTCACTCTGCAATTTTCTACAACCCTTGACAAGTTTGTTGAAAGAATTCATAAATTTGTGACTCATTTAAGAAATATGTTTACAAGCTGCTAACTTCTCTTACAGTTAAATTAAAATTTTTCCATCTCCAAATAAAGAATTCTTATTAATTAAACTCAATTAATTATTTTCATCCTAAAATGAGGAGTATTCTTTTTAATCTTTTAAGCCCTCTGAATTCACACTCACTACAAGACTTTCGATTTTAATATTTCTTGATTAATAGTTTTTCCTTCTTGATGCTGTAGAAGTGAGAATTTAAAAAGTTGACTGTAATCCACGCATTAAAAAAATTGCAAGCTTTTTCATTATTTTCAATGTAAATTTATCCTCATTCTTCTTACGTAAAGTTTTATTTGCCAGACAGTGCCATTCATCAAAACATGTGCACCAAGGTCAAGCATTTTCAAAATAAATCAGAGAGAGTTGATTCCATTTTCGAGAAGATGCCAATGCATTATTTCCCATTTGAAATAAAAACTCGGAAATTACTCAAAAAAATATTTTTGTCTAAATGTGGGTCAACGTCAAATACCTTCCCGCTACTAAAATAGCAGGCTTCGTTATGCTTTTATTACGGGCATGTATTGTTGAAACTGCACTTATTTCTCTAAATATTTGTCTTCAAAGTTTGGTTTAATATGACGCTCATTCAACTTTAGATCTCAAACTCGGTCGACAATATCAGCACTCTGTCGTCGTTCAAAAGTCGATAAAAACTCTCCAAGATCATCGCTGAACCCCTTTCTCGAGGACGATGAAGACGACTTCTTCGAGAACGATAATACCGTTACCAAGAACGTCCCTATGGTAACACCCATCTATCAATCTATTCCCAAGAGCAGTCCCTTCTCAATGCGCGCCAACATCGAAGAGAGCATCAAGGAGGAGTCAAATCCGGGGACCTTTTATCCGAATCACTTGAATCCCTTCTAAAGCCAACGAATTCCTTTTTTACCAACATGATTTATTTAACAATTTATTCGATTAAAAGTAATATTTTAATAATTTTCATTTATTTTCTAATTATTACAACTTCCATTCAATCTCCATTTAACTCTTTTTTTTATAGATCTGTATCTGCCAAAACTCAGTTTCCGGATCAGAAAATGATATGCAATTGAAGTAAATAATTGTGAGTTTTATTCTAATTTTGTTGGATGCTTTAGGCAAAAAAGTCAAAAATCTAAATCTTGGTAACAGCAAGTGAAAAACAAAGAAAGAATTAAATTAATTCTGTTGAAAACAAAGATGTCATTATTGAGCTTCGATTTTCTCAGCTTTTAGAAAATTTTAAGGCTTTAAATAAATCAAAAATTATCTTATAATGATAGCAGTGACAGGAAAGATTTTTCATAATTTAAGTTAATTTATTGAACTTGAACTAGAATTCTGTCTAATTTTGCCAATTTTCATTGCTACTTTTCGACTCGTTTCAATGAATTAAAGTATTCGACTGATTCTTCCATCTTTAATTTTCATCGTAAGCCCTTTTACAAAATTAAATAACAAAGACCTGAAGAGAGGTAGAAGTGAAATTACTCATATTTTTGATTCAAAGGTTCAATTTTCTCTTAATCTTGTTTAAGAGAAAGCACCCTCTGAAGTTCTGAGTCTGAACTATGAGTCAAAAACTGTGACTTGCAGCTAACTAAGCTTTGGTAATGGATTGAATAAAATTACTTTTCTCAATATTTATCAACATGATCTAGTTAGAGGAAGAGAAATCTATTGGTTAACTTTCTCTCTGCCAATAATACTCTATCGAGAGATGCACTTTGAGAAACATATTTAGATGAAGAATATTCATTGACGAAATAACTAGTCTATGCTTCGCTAAATAACCGCAAATAATGGTGACAAAATGTATGGAATTATCTTAAGGACATCTCTATTCCTAATTCTCACGCATAGCTTTGATAGTTCTTTAAACTCCACCAACGACAACTATCTCTATGAAGGATTAAAGGTTTACTTTTTAAACTACTACCTTCCAGCAATATGGCTGATAGGAATTGTTGGCAATTGCGGATGTTTCTTCTTCCTCTACATGTCACGCCTCTTTGCGCCTAGTATGCTCATCTGGCTTTATAGTATCTGCTTTGGAGACTTTATGACGCTAATCTTGGAAGGATCGTTCATCCTTCTCAAGATTTGGTATAATTACGACATAAGAGATATCAATCAAATCGGTTGTAAACTACACATTTCCGCCTCTAATTACTTCATCTACTGGTCAGCGTATATGCAGTGCTTTCTATCCTTGGAGAGGGCCTACATGATTCTCCGGCCAATGAAGGCAAGAGGGAATTCACTCAGTATTAAGAAGACGCTCTTGTCTCATATAACAATATCGATCGTGTTGATTATACCAATCTCGGTGTACTTTATAAATTGGGAAATAAAGAATGGCGATTGTGACCCATATAAAGACTCAATCTATCACCTATCCTCAACTATTGACTTTGTCATCTGGGGAATTATACCGGTCTTGGGCATGACCAGCTCAACTATTGTCATAGGTTATGGAATATACGGTTTTCGTAAGGCTTTCTCAGTCCCGGCTGAGAACGAGCAAAAGTACATGAAATTCGCTAGCTTCTCATCTGTAACAAATACCACGAGTCAGACCCCATCTGGACACTTGAACCAACTCAAGCGGTTGTCTTTGGCGCAATTCCATAACTCAAAAATCATGTCACAACCTCGTCACTCGATATCTCTAAATCTATCCAAGTTGAACCTCAAATCGAATACTAGCAGCACTCAATTGACCCCTTCTCAACACCAGGACCCCAGTGGTAGCTCCAATCGCCCATTGAGACATGGCGGGGATAACTCAAGCCAAATTACAACATTACTCATTTGCTTGAATCTCTGGTACATGATCTCAACGTACCCCTTTCTCTTTTATCTCATGTATAAAAACTTTATTCAGGATCATGGATCAGCAAATTTGCATAGATTTTGTTATTATTTAAGCAGAAGTCTCTGCCTACTAAGCGCATCGACAAATTGGATATTTTATTGCATCACAGGGACAGTCTTCCGTAAGAGGGCTAAGAAGATAATCAAAGATATTTGTTGCTATTGCATCTTTACAGAGAAAGGCTCCTCGGATCGCATGAGAAACGAACGAAGTTCCTGCATCAACTTTAAAGGTTTTCAAAGCACCTCAAATACACCGGTTGAGAATAGATCGAATATCAAGAATGTCACCTTGCTCCAAAAGAAGTCAGTAAATTTAACGTCTTGCAATGACTCTAAGGAGACCAAAACAAGCGTCGCTTTCTGCTGCTTCTGGCAGTGCTTCATACAATGCCGTCATACATCATTTATCGAGAGACTTTTCAAGACCAAAAGGAGTCGCGACACTCGTGAGGAAAACGACCTATCACCAACTGCCGTTAAAAACGCAGATTCATGTTTAAAAGTGAGCATGAATAGCCTCATTGCTGAAATTAAGGGACCAGAGGAGGAGGGTAAGATCAACAACGATGACTCTTACCATAACATCAATTGTCCGTTGCATAGTTACCAGAGGAATTTAACCAAACACACTACGAGTCTCCACGATGTTCTCTCCACAGTCGGCTGATAAGATGTGTAAAGATTTTATATACATAGATTAATAACAGCTACACGCCTCCTCTTCCCTTCTCCGCCTCTGCAGTAGAATTGATTAAACCCAAAATATTTAGTTAATACGATAAAGACCCAGTTAGTCATTGAGCATTGAAATACAAAAGGGATCTATTTTCTATTCGGGTTGCATTTGATTACAATAAAATGAATCTTTGTATTTAGCTGATCTCGTGAACCTCACTCTTGATGTTAATTTTCCCTTAGTTTTCTCATTAATTCATAATAAGGCTAGAATATTCCTGAAAATAATATTTTCATATAGTTTACAATATTTTGCTCCACAAGGCTTGATTTTTTATTATTTCCTACCGCTCTTGATTGAAAATTAGTACTACCTCAAATATTGCGTTATTAGATCCCGTTTTTTGATTTCACTCTAAACAAAAATGAATTCTGAATCTTATTTTTAACAAAGATCTTTGGTCCAATTGTGTTTCAAATAATATTGATTCTAAGGAAGTTTAACTTGAAGTTTTAACCATTTCTCCTTTTTGAGTCATTAGGTTAGTAAATGTGCGACTTTTGCTCATTTTTGTATGCACCACTACGAAACTTGCTGGTTCTAAATATACTATTATTTTGTGCATGCCAGCTTCCGTTCATAAAATAATTCTGCTAATTTTATTTTAGCTTGTAGAAAAAAACGCAAATTATTTTTCTCACGTAAGCTTCTATTCTATCTGCTAATTCCTATTTCAGCTAAGAGCTACGTTATGCTATTTTTTGCTAAAAAACAATATTTTTTGATCGAGTTTTCTGATAGAAAAAGTTGTTTTTCATTCAAATCAGCTCAATCTGAATCTTTATTGTAACTTATTTCTTAGTGAGAAATAAAATGAATAAATCTTGATTAAGTCATTATTTTAAATGCAAATTGATCAAATGCTCATTTCTAAGAAAATTTGCTCTCCTTATACTTACTGCCCCACCCATAAGTCAGGAATATTTATGGAAAATAAAACAGGATACTTTTCTCAGCACCAACTATCATCCACTACTTTGCTAGTGATATCTCCTTGAGAAGTATGAGGAAAATTATTATATTTTTATAATTATTAGTTAGCTGTTTTGGAGTAGAGTTGAGGAAGATTCTCACCTCCAAATATTATTTTTCTTCATTCAAACAATAATCTCCCAATTTTTTTGCTCTGTTGATTGCACTCCTTTTGGTTCAAGTAAAGTTAACTTCAACCAAGCATTTGGTCAAGATATACAAAATTTTGTCTATTATTTTTGTATTCACTTTTTTTCAACTCGTTCCTGGACTAGGAACATTTTTGTTTACTCTTCTGGGACTGAAATAGTTCTTGCTAATGTAACGAACAGATAGCTTATCCATCTTTAAAAGCAATTTCTCCTGAGAGCAATTTTCACTCTCTAACATAAATCTCAAGTTGTACATAAAGATTGGGGAAATAAGTTTTGAATATATGAGAATATTTCCGATTATAATTCATCATGTCTGTCAAACTTCTCACTTGGAGAATAGCTTCATTTTGTATAAAGTAGAATAGTCGTTTGTTCTCTTAAATGACTGCTCAAATAATGTCTTGAATCTAATGACTTGTTACAAAAGTTTCGAGAGTGGTAAATAATTCTGATAATTGTTATGATTTCAGAAAATGTGTTTTTCCTAAAGTAATTACAACAAACTACCATTTTTAGTTTAATTGTAAACTTCCTCAAGTTTGATTGAAAGGCTGGAGAGATGCTTTGCATAACTGACAAGCTTTTAGTGACTTTTCTCTACATAAATCACTATAGCGAAGAATTGTTTTTCATTAAATTAATAACCTTGAAAAGACTCTGCAAAAGGTGAAGAAATCGTTTGACGAAACCTGCAACTAAACTCAAAAAAGAAGTAATGTAGTCAGAAAGATCATATCGCAGTATTTTGCAGCGAAATAGGCAGGTGGATATAATCATTCTATTAATCATGAGATTTTCTCAATGCTTCAATATCCTCAAGAGTACTTGAGCTAGTAAATGAACAAGTTATCATAATCAGTCAACCGAGCAAGTCTATAGTTTTTTCAATGATAAAATAATTCTCAGTAAGCATACAAAATTAGCTCCTCAAAAAGTGTTCTGAATTAAGGGAAGTAATTTTGACTCCGAAGCGCTCCACGCCATAGCGTAAATAAAAATTGCAAAATGTTTAGGATACCCCTGTGGCTTGTGCTTTGGTTTGTTCTGTCTTGTGACATTCTGATTATTCTTCAAAGGGATAAGTAAGAATTTTCTTTAGGAAAAATACAAGTTTTTCTAAGTGGATTATTTAAAATTTCTCACAAACTAATATTTACCTGTCAAATCTACTTAATGGAAAATGCATTACAACTCCTGGTCTGTATACTTTATTAGCTCTGTAGTATTGATCAAATGAGAACAAAAATGCAGATTATCAATTGCAAATTGATGCTTTTTGTCGAAAGGTTCTTAGTGTTAATACATAATCCAATGTCATAAGATGGAGTCTCTCCATGAACTGATATTGTTTTATAATTTATTCAGATCTAATATAGACTGAATCCAGAAACTTGATGGAAAATTTCCAATGGGCAATGCCACTAACTTAAATGAACAGATTAACACAGATGGCGTCCAACTACTTTCTCCTAGTTAAATTATGCCTCGAAAACTCATTACAGCTACAATTTTTGTGAATTAAAACAATAACCAAATTTTTTTCTTAGATTCCCATGACTCATCTCGATCTCACAAGAACTCTCTGGAATAAAGGTATGTTAAAAGTTGCCAGGTTGTTTGCTACATGCTAAAATTGTTGTGCGTAGTTTCGATATTGAAATCATATACTTTTCATTTGACAAACGGGTTTTCTTTGTTCTCTCGCCATTTCTTTATTCAAAAAGGGGAAACAAAATATAGGTTAAATCCTTTTTTTGAATCAAGAATTATTATCTGATCTTTTAATTTCAATGATGATACAGTCGAACTTAATCTCTAATATGATGTATTAAAAATGATGAAAATATCATGGTGATAGAACTTAAGGTGCTTGGGAATTAAAAATTTCTAAATTAAACATCATCTTTTATTCATGCCTGAAATAGACTCTGATTGGCTTTTATTCCGTAATACTTTAAATGTAAACTCCTCAACTGAAAGAGAGAATGAACATTGTAGAACTTTACTAAATCCCTCTATCCATAGAAAATGTTGACAATGACCATGGTAATAAACAGTCTAATTTTATTTTGAAACATTTTGACAACACCTTGATAACATTTTACTAAAAATTACTAAAAATAGTAATGTTTCCATGTAGTTTAACGTATCTTGATGAAGAATAGAATATGGATAATTTACATGAAAATCCTATAATATCTCACTTAAATACAAATATAAAAGTTTTGGGTAACTTGCTAGTGACACGCAATAGAATACGATGCTGAATACGAGTTCAAATAACCACAATCATCCTTTAGATAAGCACTACTCATAAACAGGTTGAAAATGAGATTTTATCAACTAAAAGTGAATTTTTGTATTTTGAGACAATCAAAAATTCTTATTTTTTTAAATTTGGACTAAAAAGTGATTCATCACAGCTCCATCTAAGATAGAAGTGTTTTTCTACTTGTGAATAGTTGTTGACTAAAAGATAATTGTGATAATCTAAAGAGATTTCATTATCAAATTCGTATTCAGCATTTTCTATATCTCTTGTAATTGTTTTTCAATCGAATTGACTCGATATCAAGTGCCGATACTCTCATAGTTAACAATAACATCCTGAATTTTTGTTCAGACACCACCTCAAGACATTAAAATTTCACCAAAAACAAGTTTGTAGATCATGTGGTTGAAATAATAACCTATGTTTATAAAACCTTAAAACTCTGCAATTTTGCCATCTTATTGACAAGTGAATCTTTGTGTACATAGAGAATTGCAATAAATGTGGAGCTCTTCCAAGAAGGAAAGAATAGAAGAAATTATTATTTATTTTTGGGTGGGAAAATATATTAAATCAAGCATGTTACATCTTCACTTGAACCATAAAAATAACACGTGAAAGTATTCTTTATTTCGGGTTAGCAGTGCTAACTTTGCAGATAATTTCTATGCAAGTGTGTATCTCGAGGGATATTTATTCTTGCTACTGGTCAAGAGCTGGTCTAGGCTTTACTTGGTGCTACTTCTTTAATTGGTTTCAAGTGGAGTATTGGCACATCCAACTATTGTAATTCTCTATCGATTAAAACTGCATTTAAAATTGCATCAAAAATTCTCACCCTATTCATCTGACTTTCATAGTCACACAGGGGGCTTGGATCTCAATCTTGGAAAAAATATTTTTGACAAATTTTTGTGTTTTTTTTTTTGATTTTCAAGCTTCTATGGCTACTAGAGGTATAAGAAATATTTAAACTTTTTAGCTCGCTGGCATCTGTTGAGGTTTCAAGTTTGGCCTAATCAGATTAATTTTCTCCTAGTTTTTAAAAAATAAACCTACTTTCAAGTAGTCTTAAATCACTCATTAGGGCTCACTTATCAAATCTTGCGGTTAATTTGTAAAAGAAAACGTAAATTCAGTATTATATTTACGTAATAAAAGTAACAAAATAATTCAATCAGAAAATAAAAGTGAATTTTTTTGTGTTTTTTTTTCATCCTAAGTAGAAAAATAATTTAGCGTAAAAAAATAAATTGACAATTTCATGGAGATTTTTTCCTCTTCCTACTCATGGAACTCTCTAGGAAGTCGATTGGATAACCATTATCTGTAACTTTATCGTCCATTCTACTATCTGAGTCTCCAACGTTTTCCTCAGTAATCCTCTTTATGTGACAAGAGATGAACTGACTATCTGAGGCAAGATAAATGTTGTTATTCCTAGGGTCTGATGCCAATAGAAGGACCGGTTTTGTTAGATCCAGATGTGAATACTAAATAAGTAAATGTGTATACTTGTAATTAGGTGTGTTGAAAAATACTTACATCTTTTGTGGAGTTATTAAATTCTGTCTTCATCGATTGTTTACGTTTCTTTGAGCCCTTAACCTCTCTCAAAGTATCATGTGCAGATGAATCTTGACTGATATTCAAGTTATCTATCTTCTTCATGATAGCATCATAGTCTTTGAGGGTTAGAATACTAATTCTCTTTAGATTTAAATATTTCCCAACCAAGTCATTCACAGTGACAATGCATGATGAATGTGCTTTCGACTTTCCCTCTTCGTCCAGCAAGGAATTGTCTTCTGTTAAAATTTCATCGTTGAAGCAAAACAGGTCACCAATAACTTCTTCTTTATTCTGATTATAATCAAACACTTTTATAGTGCTCCCATAAGCTCCGGTCACTAGGAATTCATCGTTAAAGGTCCAGGAGCATTGAAACTTGTCGAAAATACTATTGTTCTCATATAGATAACACAAGTCTGTCGTTAGTTCACTCTGAACGTCATATGTTCGCATAGGTTCTTTGCCGAATCTAGTGTCCCATTCTGTCATAGATAGGTAGTCTCTGGAAATTATCCTATAACCACCTTGGTTATACTTGATATCATTAATGCTAGATACAATGTCCCTGAAGAACCTCAGGGAGTCGTCCACAACGCACGGTAATTCGAGGATAGGTGACTCACATATTGACTTTAAGCGGATATCGCATAAACGAATCTTGCCTGTGCTGAGGGAATACGCGAACACAGAGGAAGATGTAGGTTGGACGCGAACACATGTGATTATTTCAGATATATCTTCAAGGCTATCTGGCTTTAGATTGACAATTGCAAAGGCTTCATTGCTATAATCAATGTTCCACATGTTGATTTGTAAATCATCAGCAGAGAAGAATGTTTCTTGGTCATAATTGGCAACAAGGGAATTTATGAAATGGGAATGAGCGTTATTATACTGTTTCTTCACGCGGACTTGCAAAGATTTGACTTCTGACCTGCGATATTTGGGAACTTTTAAGGATTTAATTCCCTCTTTAAATAGCGTTGGATTGTTGAAATTGAATACTTCTTGATCTCTCTCTGTTAGACGCCAATGCTTAATTGTGGATTCATTAGCTGATATGATGTTCATAGAGGCACCGATTTGTGGTAACCATTCAATGCAATTTATCTTTTCTGTTATTTCGACAGATTTCAAGTAATCAAACTCTGGCTCATGACTCGTGAAGATACAATAATATTTTGGTAATAGATTTTTTGTATCATAAATCATAATCCTACCAGATTTTGTGCCAAATGCTAGATATGGAGAGTCTCCATTCACGGATATACATGATAAGGGATCTGAATAATCTTCGAGCTTGGTGTTAGAAACTGATATCGAAGGGAATTTAATTTTATGAGGAGGAGGCTTTTCAATCTTATCGGAAATTAACGACATACGTCGCATTATAATAATTTATTCATGTAATTTGAATATTTACATCAACTTATCAACCTATCTAGAATGAAATTTTGTTCCCATTAGTTTAAACTTTCAATGCCCCGGTCAAAGCAACTATGTGACGAGATCGACTCCACATTTTACTTGTCAGCCTACCGTGATCGAAGAAGCAATGTATGTTTGCCAAATTTTATTCTCTACTTATTAGCTTGATGGAAGAGTCCTTGACATAACATTGGTCAAGTCCACCACTCTTTACATTGGTAATCTGTCTTTCTTCACAAGAGAAGAACAGATATGGGAGCTCTTTAGACGTTCAGGCGAAGTTTCTAGAGTTGTTATGGGCCTTCATCGATATGAAAAGACACCTTGTGGCTTCTGCTTTGTCGAATACGAAAGTCGTGATGGTGCTGAAATGGCTATGCGTTACCTCAACAAAACTAAACTCGACGATAGAGTCATCAGGACCGATTGGGATGCTGGATTCGCTGATGGCAGGCAGTATGGCAGAGGCAAGAGTGGTTGTCAGGTTAGTAAAAGGACTTGCTTTTGTCTTTCATGCCATTCTAATCCTTTTCATAAACAGAAAAGCTTCGCTTTTGACCTAAACTAATCTTTACTTGTGTTGTAGTTGATCTTTCAATCTACTCCAAGTACATTTTGTTAAAATGTCCTCTTATTTACTGAAATAACTTTCAGCTCTAATGGGGAAGATATTATTGAGTTAAGCACTGTCTTCAATGCTGTTGGAGCAATTTATGACTCGCACATACTTTATGGTCATTCTAATCCTTTTCCTTATAAGAAAAGCTTCGCTTTTGACCTAAACTAATCTTTTCAATTAAAAATATTTGATTGATAAGAACATTGGTTAATGACTTACATCGGGATAGTCGTATATTATACAAGTTTACTAAGAGACTTAGTAAGTCTCAGACTCTACTTGAAAAATGATACGCTTGGTCGACATTATTCAAACAGTCTATACTAACTGTTGTTGTTGTGTCGTATATTTAAAGCAAGTGTCAGAAAAGCCTGATAGAGTCTTTAGTGCCCGCTTGGAAAATGTAAAAAAACATCAGGCGTGTCCCAACTAGTACCAATAGTTGGTTTAAGACAGATGTAACACTAATCTCTAGTTCATGGCTGCATTGTTAATGCTTTAATGACAAGAAACAGAATGTGCACACTTGGCGAATCCAGATATCCTGTTGTATTTGGCTTAAGACGGGTGTAAAATTAAAATCCAGTTCATGGCTGCATTTTAAATGCTTTAATGACAGGAAATAAACATGCTAACACCATGTGAAAGCCACAAACTTTGTTTGTTGGTTTAAGACGGGTGTAAAACTAACTCACGTACATGGCTGCATATTTTATAATGCTTTAATGACTTGAAACAATTTTAATTAACTATTTTTCTTAGGTCCGTGATGAATTTCGGAGGGACTATGATGCTGACCGAGGTGGCTATGGGAGATCATCGAAAAACTAATGCACTTTATACATACATAAACTATTTATTTTGTAAATCTACAATCTTGTACTCATCTTTTAGCTCTTCTTGGTCATAGATTCTTTTTGAAAAGTAGACCCTTCTTAGTCTACAATTGGCATTTATCTTTATGCTGTTCACTTCATAAAGCGATTCATTGTAGCACAACTTCATAAAATTCTCCAGATTCAAAATGACTGTGTTCCACTTGTCACTTAATCTTAGAGGCAGCATGGTATGGTTGTGCTTGACTGACATTCTCTTAGTAAAATTAGATGCTTTAAAGTATCTATAAGATCCCGAGCTACCTTTTACTTTGACTACAAAGTTGAAATATTTATTAAGATTCTTGAAAAGGATGACCAGAACAGGCATTGATATCCCTAGAGAAATGTTGTGATCAGGTGGACACTCTATGTACGTACTAGCCACACTTGTTGCCTGTATATCTAGTGCTACAGAATTGATGTCTTCATCCAATATCCTCCTAATTCTCCCCGAATCACTGACGCACTTCCATATTTGTAGTGGCTTCTGTCCCACGCTGTAGAAGATACTCAGTAGCTCCTCTTGGTAAGTATCTTTAAACATATTGAAAAGATTTCAATGAATTCTATATTACAAATAATCATTACTATCTGGTTCTGGCATTTTAAAATTGTAGTCTTCATCTTCTCTTGTTCTATTCTCACATTTTAATAACTTTTGGTTGCACTTGTAGAAGCAGCATTCCCTATTGTAACGGCAATATGACATTGGGGGTCTGCACTTGGTGTATCTCATTTGACATGCTTGATAGCATAGGGCAAGGATCAGTGTTGAAAGAAGCGTCTTTAACATGATTTTAGAAAAGAGTTTTTAAGCTCAATTTTAGACTCTAGATTCTTTTTGTAACGATGCAATGTATCATCGATACATTTCGTTGAACATTTTTCATGTGATTAAATAGTTTTTGAAGCCTTCATTTTACAATTAACTCTATTTAGCTGAACTTAACCTTTTTTGCAGAGATAAGCCGAAATTCAAGAAACAATTGAGTGAGTCCTTTCTATTATTTTCTGAAATTTACTCTTTTGATTAATGGCCCGTTTAAAATATAAAAATTGTACTCACGAGTAATACTCTTATGCTGAATTAAAATATAACTAGACATTTTAACCCTAATTGATAATTCAAAATAAACATTCAAGCTTGCTGATGAAATCTATATTTCTATGCATTTTGTAATCAAACTGAAAAAATTTATTCATGTTTATCTTTTCAACGTTTCTGAGAAATATCCTTACAGATTCGTTACATTTCTATGAAATTCTAGAATTTCTTAAACAAAGTGTATCCTGAAATGAAAGGGGAAATTCAAAAAAGCATTGCATAAACATTATGTCTCTATTTACCCTTGGAGTTTAAGACATAGATAAGATTTGTTTGCGTCTCTCAAACTCCACCCGATAAAAGATAACACTAAACACGTTTAATAAATAAGATTTTTTTCGAGATAGTTTGCCTCAATCTTAAAATACCTAATACTCATTGCTATAAAGCTTGCCATCTTCAAGGCATTTATAAATCATGTCTGTCAAGTTTTTCTGAATATCAAATCAAAAAATCTAGGATTTCTGTGGTAAATCTCATTCAACGCAAATCGTAATGAGAATAGTTTAAAATAAATTTTTAAAATCTCTGATCCTGCCAGAATCAAACCTTTTTTTGACTTGAAGGCCAAAATATTTGTAAAGAAAACCATCTTGTTTCTAAAGCCTTGGATTAGTTCCGAGATTTCTTTTAAAATTCAATTCGACCACATGACAGGTATGGTGTTAATTCTGGTCATCTATGGAGCATCGTCTTTCCCACCTCACAGAAGTCATAGACATGTAATTTATCGATCAGACAGATTAAATAGAGCTTCTGATATCCTTTAATCTGATAATGAAGATAATTATCTACCTGATTTCAAGTACATAAATATTTAGTGTGATATCCAATAATTAGTTAAGAAAATCATTGTTTACTTGAGAGAAATCCTCTTTTCAGTGAAGAAAGCAGATTAACATCTTGCTGTAGATTGAGCAAACAGAATGATACGAGTTTTTTCTATCTTGTCTAACAGTTGCGTTCATAAAATTCACTGTATAATATACAGTGTATATAGGTGGGCTTTATCTACTTTCTGAATCTTATTGCGTTTCTAGCTTGATGTAACTTGATTGTAATTTTGTAGCTTTATGGGATTTAAAAATTGTCAATTTTCTAGAAATGTTTTGAGTATACCACTCCTTTCAATTTCTTGCTACAGAAATCGTTTAAAATAAAGTTTATTCAACTATTCATTACACAACAGACACGTTTTGTCTCTATCAAGACTCGTCAGTGAAACATGGAATGTTAGGATTAAACTGAAAAAGAAGTTGATTTCTTCTAATCAATGAAATTCTCGTCAAGTAGTAAATGATTCAATTTCTGACTTCTAAACCAGTTTTCATAATGAATTCATTGAAAAATCAGTTTAGTTGTAAGCCTGCTTTGGCGATCGACCGTTAATTTGCTGGTTGAACCTCTTGTTATGAATATGATAATCATAGCACTTCTTTTTCTAGATACTTTTTAGCTTAGAAAAAGTTTAAGAGACAATGTTCCAGTTTGGAGGCCCTCTATGGTAGAAGAAAAATAATGCATAAAGCAATGTATAAAAAAGCTAATCCTAAGGAATCAATTTTAAGTTTCTGAAAAAAGGCGTTTTTATATTTAATAAAATAAATGGATCTCCTTTACCTGTTCCAAGTATATACTCTAGAGGACTGGACCTGTATTTTTCAATTATTATACACTTTGTTAATCCAGGGATGAAAAATTACTTGGTTACAGAAAAAACATTAAGTCAATTTAGAAAATCCTTTTATTTTGAAATTTTATTTTCCTAAAACTGATTTTAACAAGTTTCTGATAAGGCATGAGAACATCAAAATCCTCCTGAATAAATTTTGGCTAGAAATAATTTTTAAAACAAAAAACTTTGATTTTAGGTTTTGAAATTTAATACTGATGAGTTAGTGATGATCCTTTCAAAAGTGGACCTTTTTTTAAATTATCAAAATTCAAGATTTCCAAATATAATATTTTTAGCTGCATTTATGCTCCAAGAAGCACATTAATATTTATCCTTTAAAGGTGTATCTGAATAAAATTAATAAATTCCTTTCAGTATAAATTCAACGATATCAATCATAAATCAGTATAAAAATTAATGATCTCACTGTTTTTGAATGTAAACACATTTTATATCTTTAAAGCGCGAATTCTACTTGGCTAGACACTTAAATACTCTCTCGATATATAGCTTCTAGAAAGATTTAAGACGTTTTTATTGATAGAAATCCCTTTCAGTTTGTAAAACTTTTATTTCACACATTTCATTGAAAATGTTTTTGTATAAAAATCTACAACACACTCAGGTAGAAAAGAGCTTTGAGACTGATAGTCCTTTGAGGCAACTGAAGCAGCCCTGTTTTACTTCAATATCATTTGTGAGGAATATTGAGTTGGATCGTACACGCTCATGTGCCCTATGAGATAGATAGCACACGAGGAAGGATAGGAATAAGAGCAATAGAGCCATGATGAATAAGCAAAAACTGAGTATCTTCCCTCTGAGTTGAACAAAGTTCCATTTCGAAGTGGCCTTTATTGTCTGGTTAAGCCCAATATTAATGAATAGTATGAGTCCACTTATTGAGAATAGTGTAAGGGCAAGAATGCTGAAAAATATTGACGACAAGTAGTATATGCGTTCTCTAGCATTTAACCGCTTTGTCATACGCACCACTTCTGGCGGGGGATGTGTTATTACGTCAAAGCCGCAACGATTTATAGACATGAAGGGATAATACAGAAAAATGGAATACAATAGTTTTCCTGATGAATTTATTTTCTCTGTTTTTATTTCTCTACTCCTTTTTCATTGGCTGAGATTATATTTTGTTCGTGGTTAGCATCGCTAATCGTAGGATGGAGCAAGATGTAGTTTTAAATGTCACCTAAATATTTTTCTTGCGATTATTTTCTCAAGACACGTGTCACCTTAGGAAGACTTGTTAATAATTTAAAATAATAAAAGTCCAATCTCCTTAGAAGCATACATACTCTTTAATAGGATGAGGAATTAGCTAAATTGATAAAAATGGCCGAGATTCAAACCTATAAAATATCAAGGTTGGCAAAAATAGCATTTTTCTTCTTGAGGAAAGAATAAATAGAAAAATTATATTGGGCAATTTAACTGTTCACTCAGATTCTCCAAATGTATTCCCAACGCCAGAATGAATAATATCAACTGCTCTAACAATTTCATTCATGGTATTGTTAAGGCCGAAGCTTAGTCGGATTGCTGATGCAGCTAATTCTTCTGAATAGCCAGAATTTATGAGAATTTTTGATCCATCAAATTTTTCGGATGAGCAAGTCTTTAGGGATTGACAGGCTGATCCTCGCGAAGCTTTTATTTCCGGGCAATTTTTTAAAATGACTTTACCTAAAAATAAAATTCTCTATAAGTAATACTTTAAAGTAGTCTGTATCGTTAAAAATTTCAAATTATTTTAGGGATAATTCTAATGTCATTCTCCCCAGTGTGATGGACACACTAGTCGGAAGTCAATCTTTAGAATATTTAAAAAACTATTTGAACAAACTATTAATCCAAGGTGGTCCGTGAAAGGCCAAGTTGACCGTATTTGATAATCGCCTGGGATTTCTTTCCAAGTCCGTATTCCACGAATTAGATTTGTGTCCTTTATCGATGCCAAATATGATGATCTCAAGTTTATCTTTTCCTTCTTCTGGAAGGGGATATTTAGTAAACTTTTCTCTAATTCTTCTTTCAAACTCTTCTCTCAAAGCAGTTTGATGAGAAATGTATTCTTTCAAGTTCAAATTAATCTTCCTAGCTGCTATTCCAAGACCCCCGATAAGAGGAGTATTCTCAGTACCAGCTCGAAGAGATCTCTCTTGCCCCCCACCAATGAACAGGGGTATTATAGGTGGTGAATTTTGCTTCTTACAGTCCTTAACATAAAGGAGACCGACTTTGGGGGCGTAGAATTTATGACCGTCTATTGTGGCGTAGTCTACACCAAGGTGTTGCAAGTCAAAGTACATTTTCCCGATAGATTGACAAGCATCTGTGTGAAAATAAATTTCCTGTCCACTTTTCTTCCTATAATGCATTAGGAGATTTGATATTTCTTTTAAAGGCTAAAAGGTCGGATTGGACATTATGAATTTACCTGAATTATTCCAGTCACATTATTCACTGACATAACTGAAATGAGACGTGTTCTCTGAGTTATCAGTGAAATTAGGTCTTGTGGTTTCACATGACCTGTACTATAATCAATCTTGCAGATTGTTAGTGCTATGAGTAAGCATAAATTATTGTCAACATACTTATTTTCTTTTCTGACTCCAACGTCATTAAAAGATTTATTATGCTTTCGTGTTCAATATCAGTTGTGATGATATTTGGCATCTTGAACGACTCCAAGATTGAAGAAACAACAGAGAGATTTGACTCTGTACCTATCGAAGTGAATATTAAATCTGTTGGTTGACAGTTGATAAGAATGGAAACATCTTTTCTAGCATTATCTATCACTTCTTTGGCCGCCATACCTTCTTCATACGATGAAGATGGGTTATGCCAATTATCTTGCATGACTTTACAAGCATAATCAATGCTTTCAATGAATGGCTTGGTTGTGGCATTGTTATCGAAATACATTCTTAAATTCGTTTTGGTACCATCTTTAATATAAATAAAGAGTTAAAACTTGAATTAGATATTTTGAATTTTAAACATTTGAAATTTTCAATTATTAATATCGCAACTGTAAATGGAAAATTTCAACGAACTAGTTTCCATGGGATTCTCCCCAGATCAAATAAAGGAAGCAAATGACAAAGGGTTCTGTACCACTAACGAGATAATCGATTATATAATGTAACTCGATTTACATAACACTTAATTTTAAGGGAAAATAAATCAAAGTCGCCACCAGCCCTTGTTTTAAATCCAATTGTTAAGAAAAAAATTCTCCCGGATCCTGTAGAAATGGATATAGCAGATGAAGAAGATCAGATTGTCTTGAAAAATATAAGAGAGGAAGCGAAAAAGATGCACGAAGATAAACTTTTAGATCGAGAACGCGAGCGATTATATAAAGAAAGATTACTCAGTCAAATTAAAGAAGACAGAAAGGTTTCTACTGATCAGAATAAACCAGCCGTTTCACAACCTCCAACCACCTCTCTAAACGTCACACCAAATCACGATTTCAAAATCAGGGTTAATCTCATGAGCCGTACACCTATTGTTGAGACCTTTAACAAAGAGTCAAGAGTTGACAATCTTATCGATTTCCTCTTACGATCAACGAATAAGATATCCGGAATATGTACTCAGGCAGGTCTCACCAATAATTGCATCACAATTAAACTCGGCTCTTGGCCCAGAAAAGTCTTGGACCTGGATAGTTATCTCGCGAATTCGAATAACTTGTTATCTCAGTATACCGAGGTTGTCAACTCGAATATTTTCATCGAACATAGTGAGTGCTATTATTGCATAATCCTGTTTAGTTACTGAGACTTTGACTTGTTCATACTCTTTTTTTCTCTAGATCAATAACACATGCTCTTTTAAATTTAATAATTCTACTACAAGTATGTCCTGATGAAATTTTTGTAGTCAAAATCTTTCTGTTAATGTTAAAAAGATATATTTTGTCACGAAATTTATAAAGTTAAATGAATTAGTGAATTATTTCAATAAAACAAAAACTTTTGCAGGAATTTTTTAGGGACATTCAAAAATGCCAAAAATTCCTATGGCTGTTTAGGGCGATCAAATAAACAAAACTCAATAGTTTAAGAGTGCCTCGATTTCTGAAAAACTGGCATAATTCATAATTCCGTTAAGATGCTGCCATATGTCAAGATAACCAGATGACTGAAGGACCTGAAGAGAATGCAGAAAGCCAAGATCATGTGCCCACCGATGACGACGTGCCAATGGAAGAGGCATACTCTGAAGAAGAGGAGGAAGAAGAGTTTGATGAACCTCCCCGTGATGGTCCCTTTCAGGGTCAGGGCCATAGACTTGACGATAGTCGTAATCGAGATGAGGATTACGCCCAACACATGCAAGAACAAAGTAAGCAAAACCAACTGAAGAACCGAAACCCGGTTTTTGAGGATTCATAACTGCACTCAAATAGTAGTTATTTAATTGTAAATTTCTCAAAGTTAAAAGCTACATAGGCAACATATCTTTTCCTAAAATATACAAAAATTAGCAAAAAAGTGTTTTTAAAATAAATACTTGAGTCCTGTACAATGTACAGTGTACATTATGCTTAGTCAACATATATTTCTTATATTGAAGGATATAAATGTTGTGTTCAAAGCGTTTAATTTGGTTATTAAATATAATGACCGATCAAATAAAAAGTGTCTTGGGTGTAAGACTGCTTCCATGAATATTTTTGAACACTTTTTTCTTTGTGAATAGCCGAAAATTCCTCTAGTCCAGGAGTGTCAGAGGTGTGCACGCGTGCATATATCTGCACACTTAAGGGTTAAGTATTTGCACAATTGAAATTTTTTGCCTAAATTTCATTTATTTCAAGACTTTTTTCATCCACGATTTGCACACTCTGTGCCAGTTAATATAATTTTCAATGAAAAAGGTGCACACTTGAGGAAAAAAGTTGACAGCCCCGCTCTAGTCCAAGTTATTTAAAATGTATGATGTCAAATTGCTTCAGTCTTTTCACTGATTGATACATGGAAAATGCACAAAGATTTCAAGCAAAATCTTAATTTTTAAGAATACATGTCTTCTCATTTTTCTAAACTGTAGTCCTTTTGATAAATACTGCTGGTTATTAAAAGTTGATCTAAGAAAATCATAAATTTTTTATTCACTCTGACCACAACATATATAAACAAACTCAAGTTCTATTAATGATTCTTTTTCAGAGAATCGTTTCATCAACAGGTTTGGAGGGAACGAACCACTACCCGAAAGACCAGAAAGGAAGAGAAGAGTGGTCTATGAAATGGACAGTCTCATCAACATATGTCTGGATAGGATGAGTTCAGTTATCTCTCGGGTTGGTCTCTTGAATCACGATTCAAAATCCTTACAAATCTAATCCAAATCGTTCGCTTTATTGCTAGTCTAAGAAATAACATAATGTTAATATCTCTTACTACTAATAAGTAGACATGTCGTATTTTTTAAATTTTGCTATTCAGGTGATTCAAGCGACATCCAGCGCCCAAATCGGTATACCGGGAACGCAAGAGGAGAGTATGATTGCCACTCCATCAGAGGCTAGGCTATTCCAAAAGATGAAAGCGTCTATCCTTCCCGAGTTTATTGCTAACCAGATATTCAAAGTGTTGAAGGATAAAAATCTTTTTAATGCAAAATCTGCTGCCATTTTAAGAAAGTATGTCTTTTACCTTAACTATAATAATCTTCACTGCGTTTTGATAACGTTATGAAAATATCAAAAGGAATTTTCGAAATATGTTAACTGTTTGATGTTCATTTTTTGGAATAATTCGAAAATAAATCATAAAATCATTAGAAAAAAAAATTTGATAACACAGGGGGAAATCATATTATGAGCCAGAAATAATTTAAATGCCATTAGATAAAGCGAAAAATTCTGAGTAGAAAACTCGTTCAATTTAATTTGTATGTCAAAA
>JJOG01006561.1:0-11070 GCA_000715275.1 Gyrodactylus salaris
CTCCACCGACATACGACATGTTGACGGAGAAGATAACATCGTGGCAGACACTCTTTCAAGAGCCGTAGCCAAAATCGACATAACAACGAAGTTAGAAATTACGGAACCACGTGAGATTTCAGAAGCTCAACAATCGGAATTGAACACTGAAAAACTCAAAAACGAATATCGAACGAAAACAGTCGAAGCAGTATCTGGGCAGAACAAAATCCCAGTACTCTGCGAAATATCAAAAGAAAAGCCGAGACCTTTTATACCACCCTCATTGGTAAAGAGAACATTCGAAATGTATCACAACACCACGCATATGGGCATTCGAGCATCCAGAAACCTCATATCGAAGCATGCAATCTGGCCGAACATGATGACACAGATTAAAAATCTTGTACTTAACTGTGAAAAATGCGAAAAATCGAAAGTCACTCGACATACGAAAACAGAGTTAGAGAGTTTCCCTACGATAGAAGAAACTTTCCAACATGTTCACATCGACGTACTAACACTCAGACCATCGAATGGTTTGAATTCTTATCAATAATAATTTTTTCTCTATGAGGCTGACAAAGTTATTAGGTAATAAAATAGCATGAAATCAGAATAAAGTCATATTTGTAGGTCATATTTAAAAAAGAATTGGTTTCAAAAAATTGATTTTATCAAAAAATAATTTCGTTGCGACAAAATAACTATTAAGCCTTGAAAAACCTCCCTGTTGAGCGTACATTTTCAGTGATGAATTATATGATGAACGATAGAAGAAATTTTGTTAAAAAATTAGAATATTGAATATTATACTTTTCCGTACATAAATAATATAGCTATTATACGATATATATACTGTATTATCGTAGTACTTGTAAGTAGTTTTTCTTTTTTAGGTCACATAATTTTTTTGTGTTCTAAATGTTGATGCTTTACCCATTGATTATCAATGATTGATAGATTTCAAAAACATTAGAGTAGTCAATATTGCCAATATTATATTGGAGAAAAACAAGGAAGACTATTCTATTCATTAAAATGACATCTGTCATGTAAATGCTGTGAGATTGGCAACATGTTACAAATTGGTTAAAGGTTTGTGAAATTATATTTACAAGGACAATTGAAGCCTTTAATCATTTTTACTTCTAAGAATACAAATTCAAATTTGCACAGCTTTTATTAGTTAAACAAAAATTAATATAATAATATACCTTTTGTTTAAGTGGAATATTTAGCCTGCGTAATTATAAATATTAAAATATATATAAAATTTCATATTTTCCTCGTTTAGAATAAATTATTTTATTTCACATATTCTCTCTAAATCATAAGCTCTTATGGAAGAGCTTTCACGGTTTTTCGCTAATGAGAGATCTCAAACAGAAGCTAGCGAGCAATTCTCCTCAAGATGTAATCCCCAAGGTCAAAGTAAAGCAATTCTCTCATCCTTTTTAGCAAATGAAAACCCTGATATTGCCACTATCAATCGAATTGGACTTCTACCGGAATTCCTCCCTCCTGAGAACGATGAAGGCTTCATTGAATACAAAGTTGGTCTAATTTTTCAAATGATTTTCCTTCTAAAATAAGAGTTATAGATTGAATCTCAAGTATAGAATTTTTCCAGATATAGAATTTATTTTAAATTTTGATCCTTTCAGTTAGTACCATATTCAATCTTGTTTTCTCTTATTCTCGTTGTATCAAATCTGATTCCCTCAAGAAATATCAGCCTCTAAAGAAAACAGTTCGTATAATATCGTATATTTTGTTCAATTAGAGAGAATTAATATCTCCCAGTGTCGATCGGATCCAGCACCTGATCACACAGTTAAAGTATCGCCTTGGCGAAGGAAAAGGTTCAGCCATCTATCGACTCGGTGTAGACGACAATGGGACCATTAATGGATTATCTCCATCTGAATTGGCACTATCTGTCGACACGCTCCTCTACATGGCATCAACGTTGAACGCCAAGATCCATCTAATCAGCCAGAGGATCATTGACAAGAGGAGAGCGTTGGAGTTATCGATTAAAGAACTCCCACCTTGCAATAAGGGGGTTAGTTTTTAAATCTATTTTTAATCTGATCAAAGTTTAATATCTCTTCATTGATTTAGATTTGTTTCATTACCAACTTAGAAATTTAAAGTTTAGAACCTGGAATGTGCTATTTGATTAGAATATAAAGGTATAAAATCAATGAATATTTTGCTAGTCATATCTTTAAAAGAGAATTCTTTGTCTAAATGTGTGTTTCTCTCAATATGAATCCTTATATTGTACATTTTTGGCCATTATTTTCAGAAATTTCTCTAGCTTGAGAATAAGTCGACATCAACAAGAGAAAGGAAGTAAAATTCGAAAGAATTACAAGTCTTTTACACACACAGCATAGACCAACAATGATTAACATCATATACAGGAGGGGTAGAAAAATTAATTTTGATTGTTTCCTAAATAACTTATCATAATGCATGGGTTCGATTTCACTGGCCTTCCCCGGTATAACCGCATTTGAACTCGAAGAAAGTCCTCTAAGAAAAAAATTAAAATCTTATTTTCACTACATGTGCCTTGAATTTTACCGTTATAAAACAAAACTCTCTCAAGAATTCAGACCTCTTTGTGGCAATGCTGGGTGGAATCGACGTCGGTAAGACGACCCTCCTCGGCGTTCTGAGCAACGGGGAGTTGGACAACGGCTTCGGCAAGTCTCGCCTCAATCTATTCCATCACCGCCATGAAGTGCTGACCGGCCGGACCTCCTGTTGTAGTTCCGCTCTAATCGGCTTCGATCGTGATAATCAAATTGTCAATTACACTTTTCAGAATGACATCCCGAAGAAAAGATCTCCATTTGAAGTGAGTGAGCGGCGAGAGAAATAAATATTTCGTTTTTTTTATATTACGTATGACACATTCATTTTCTTAATTCCATTTGTACAGGGCAGATCTTTTCTACTCTGAAAAATTAGCTTCTAGTTTATTGTTGAAATTTAATATGCTATCATAATCTTTACATAGACAAACATATAAAAAATAGACCCTTATCTTCGAAAATGTGTAATTCAACAGGCATGAACAATTTTTGTAAAAATCTGTTATTTAAGATTTATTCACTCATGAGGTCTTTTTCGAATAAAAAATGATAACGAAAAAGAATTTTTAGACAAAATAACATGGTTTGAAGTTAAAAATTGAGGATTAAGATTGTACAATAGGGAAGTTTCTTTGCACATCTTTGAATATGGAATTGAGGGACTCCCAATCGACGGAATAATAATAGTTGTAACAAGGGGGTTTGACAAGACGTTTCGGGATTGGTTGGATCATTCCCTTCTTCAGTTGTCTTCAAAAAGTTGAAAAAGCAGCATTCACATGTCGTCGAGTTAAAAATGATAGAGTTGATTGGTTTTTGAGTCCTGTAAAGTAGATGGTGTATGCTGGACGAAATTGAGAGAGATTAACCAATGAGAGGATGGGGTAGATGATATATATTTGGTGCGAAAAACGAAGGTGATTTATCGACGGAACTCTGGGATGTTAAAGACAACTGAAGAAGGGAATGATCCAACCAGTCCCGAAACGTCTTGTCCAAAAACCCCATTGTTACAACTATTATTATTCCGTCGATTGGGAGTCCCTCATTTCCATCTTTAATGATGTGCAAAGAAACTTCCCTATTGTACAACCTATTTTTCCCGAGGTTAAATATAGAAATTCATTCTAACAAAATTTATGATTTAAATAAACAATTGTAATTTGTAACAAAGAAATCCCAAAAAAACGTCTTTCCTTCTCACAAGAAACTAATTGGACAGAAGAGTTCACTCGAATTTTTTTTTCAAGAAGAATATAAACAGAATATTTTATCTTGAAATTGAATATAAAAAAATATATTCTCAAAAAAAAAAAATTGGGTGCCCTACTCATAACCTTTATACCTAGAAGTGACAAAGGATTAACTTACTAAATGTCGGTTCATCAGACGTTATCTTCATTTGATGGTTGTTATTATTGAGCTGCTTAGAGGAAAGCCTGTAGCAATTTGCTCGCTTCGATCTGGATGAAATAACATTGAATATCCTGTTATAGAGGAAGATCATCAGAGTGAATGGTATGTAAAATGAGCCGACAGAAGACCAGATTATATAAGTAGAATTATACATGATGCAGTCATTGAGCTGTAGGAACTTGCCATCGTCTGGCACGTTCTGTCCAATGACCAATGGCATGCTGATTATGAGACTAGTGATCCATACAGCAATTATTATGAGAACTATTCGATAAGTCTGACTCTGATGGCTGTATTTGAGTGGCTGGGTTACCGCGAGGAATCTGTAAAGAACACTATTTAGAGAAAATTGGAGAAAGTGTTGATAAATGTCAGAAAGTCATGGTTCATTAAGTTCTTATGTAGAGGATAAGTTACTTTTAGAGAATGGATATCAAATTATGCAATGAGTGAATTGAGCACTAACGTGAGAGATATAAATAATTCACATGTTGGCTAGTATAAGGAGGATAAAAATATATTAAAGAAAAGACTAAATTGATGATCATGTAACTTGAATTTTAATTTAAAAAATAAATTTACCTATTGTGTATATTTTAAAACAAGAGTTCTAATCCTCTTGAATCGTATAACCATAGGATTTAGGGTTAGTCAGAAAGACAAATATGAAACTTATTTATGCTGTGTGTTTTTAATGAAAGGATGAGCAGACCTGCTTTTGTTATTAGTTTAAAATACAAATCGAATCAGCCGTTTTACTGAAAAAATTATTTATTTTGACCAAATAAAACAGCGCAAAGCAAGATGATTAATTAGAGATGAGAAAAACTCGTGCTTTATCGGCACTGAAAAAGCATATAAAGCATATTTTCATATATAAATTTGTATTGAATTCTTAACAAGATTCTGTTTTCAAATTTTCGATCATTGATAGTGATCACCAAGGCAACCAAAAGCATATTTTCGATTTTTAGATATTTCAATAGGCTTAGGCTGAGAACTATAAGGGTCGAGAAAAAAATTAATTTGGACCCTAGTATTAGGAGTTATAAAAGTATAAACGTATGCATTTTGCATAAAATAGGTAAAAGCATAACAATTGGAGTATTCATTCCCAAAACGTATATTTTTTATGCGTTTACGAAATACAATCCTTAAAAGAGGATTGTTGCTGAGAAATTATTCTATTTTATTTGCTAATTGAGCTATAGTCATTCACGTGTTTTTCTTGATTGCGTTTTAAGGTTTGTTACAAAAAATACACGTATATCTACCGTTAGAACGTTTCTTAACCATTCGACGTTTATTCATGCGAAGAAATATCATCTTGTCACAAAGATTGAATTTAATTTTTTAAATAATCATTTTTCTAATCGCATAACGAAAGATTCAGTCGTTCAAAAATCTATGTTTTTACATTTTTAACTTAGAGAACTTCCTAAACCAAACATCTTGAAACTTCCAACATTATAAGTAGGGCTACCAGAAAAGTGCAAACTATTTTCAAAAAGAGGCAAAATATAATTGAAAAAGTGAATTTGCATCTTTTCTCATAGGCATTTTTAAGTGACGGGAATTAGTTTTCTGGGAGAAGAACTCATTTGATAAGCTATGCATCTGGTAGCCCTAAGAGTATATTTAAGGGTATATTTCAACATTTTATGGGTATATTATAGACGCATATTAGAAAATTAGTATATAAGCTAGACATTTTTTGGAAATAATATTCTTTTTTTACCAGAAATATGCTTCATTATGCATAAAATAATAATCTTAATCGCGTCATACAAATTAAAATGAGAAGCCTCTTCAATAAAATAATGAAAACTCATTTATATTTATTAAAATTGCGGCTTAGAACAAAAATTTATCTCACTCTAACTGTTCGTATGAAAAACCAATAGTTATTCTGTTGTCAAGTCATTTCAGAAGAAATTTGTACACTTTTCTTGCTAATTAGTAATTTAAAACCTCTGAAATGCTTCATTTATCTCAACATTCTCATATATGCTTTTTGACGATAAATATGCTAAAATATGTTTTTCAAAATCCTAAACCAAGATGGCTAGAGCATTTTTAAAAAGTTATTTATCCTCAGCATGATATAAGAAACAGCATGTCAAAATATGCTAAATATGCTTTTTGGGCGCACTAGTGATCACAAATATATAAGACCGTAGAAGAAGAATTTAAAGTGAAAAAAATATACGGAATATTCTTGTGATAGAAGAATATTGTGAGTTTATTTAGACTTGGAAACTTTTTTCGAGTTTTCTATTTTACAAGCCCTTGGAGATAGAGTCATCAAGTTTTAATAGAAAAAATGTAAGCCTGAATGTATCTTGCTCTAAAAATAATTTTCATCTGTACCTCCTCTGTTTTATGAGCAACTCAGGTGCTGTCTAGTTAGAAGTAATATTCTTGGTGGGTAAAAGAAGGAGATATTCAGATTTATTTAGAATTATAGTGAATAAGAGTATATTCATTGCAAGGAAGTATATATAATTAACATTTATATGTTTTCTTAGAAGTAAGTGTGACTTTATGAGAAGCTTAAAGATGAGTATTTCTCAGGCCTTGTAGATAGATGGGAGAATTTTTGCATAAGCTAGCAGAGCTAAATAAAAACTTGGTTCCAAGTTATGATAAACAGATCAAGAAATAATGTCAATCAAAGAAGAGGTGTGGGCTCTGAATAAACATTTAAGCAGATGGATTTTAAAATTTCGAAACACATTTTCTTGATTGAAAAATAACTCTGTTTTCATTCAAATATTCTATCAATTATCTTAGCTTTTTAAGTAGACTAATTCTAATATGAAGATTAAACTAGATGAAGAGGATTCCCTCTTTAGATATTCAATCAAAAATAGAAACAGTCTTTTTCTGACTATTCTGGGTTGTCCGACTCATAAGCGAGGACAAAATGCACACCTTTCTTTAAGTAAGGTTTTTTTTAAAGACTTGAGAAAAATCTTTATATAAGGGATCCCCGTGGCCTCTTTGAGAAAGACTCAAAATTTTAATTAATGTTCTGAAAATCGTACAGTTTAATCCTACATAATCCTGTATATCTAGATTGGTAGCCATAATACTAATCAGAAGATGAAAGAAGAAGAGGAAAAAATATTTGAAGAACGAATGAAGGACATTTGAACTAAGACAAAAAACTCTGCATATTAACGTAGTTATTTAAAGAATAACATACCTATCGAAACTTATTGCGACCAAATTCAATATTGAGGCTGTACAGAAGAACACATCGACCATTATGAAAATATTACACCATCTTTGGTTGACGCGCCAAAATTCATTGTCAATCTGAAATGGAAGATGATTAGATAGATTTTATGGATTCATTTAAATGAGGTTGTTAATCCTGATCTTTACTTTACATTTTAACCACGAAATTCTGGTACATTTTTTCTTTAGCTGTCATTGGCACGATTTTAGAATTGACTTTTCAGTCTTTTTAACCTCAAACTGACGATTTCGACTTTTTCCTTAGTTACTCATCTAAATTGAACGATATTTTTCTTTTCTAATCTAGCAAAAGGTGTTTTTCGAAAAAAATAAGAGGGAAATTGACCGAAAAAGTTTATCCTGAAAATTGCATTTGCAATTCTTTGCAATTTTCTTCAACGAAAAAAAAATCCTTTTCTATTCTCTTATGTTCATGATAAATATGTACTTATTCATTTCAATTTATAATCGTTTATTTCATCCTTAAAAACTGATAAAAAAAGAGAATTAATTCCTGCAAAATTCATCAATTAGTTCCCAAATTATACAGTATTTTCAATGCTAAAATTTACATTTCTAAAATGAAGAGAAGGTTTGGGAGGAAATACATTAAAACAGCGGAACTCCACATGTAAATAAATAATCGATTTCTATTGGTTATTTAAAATTCAAAGTAGTATATATGCAGAAACGAAGTGATAGTCCTTTACCTGTATTTTTAACTATATGCAACCTTTTGTAATTATTAGAAGAAGAAAGACTCAAATTCCAAATCATAATTAGAAATGATTACCATGTCGGTGTAAGGTCTAATGAGAGCAAAAGAAAATAAAAAAGTTTTTTATTTACCTATTTACTCAGCACCCTTGAGGAAATTAGGTATCTTACGTCCTCAAAATAGAAATGACTCGTTATGTAAGAGATGCATGCTTCTAAATTAAGATTTATACTGCATTATCTGCAGAAAATACGTATCTCATGATCAAAAGTCATTGATAGATCATAAAAGGAATTCGTTGAGACATCGAAAAAATAAAATGGATGATGGCATGAAACAACTTGACAGTTGTAAAAGAAGAAACCCAATTTAAATTTACGAAATCATTTCTCTCTGCATCATTTTTTAAGAAATTACAATTCTTTTTGCAAATCTTTGAGATAAATTTGCAACTTTTCAATTTAATTTTGATTTATTATGATGATTATTAGTTTTAAAGTTAATTTTTAAACCCTTCCCCTCTCGTCAGATTGCAAATATTTCTAATCCTACTCCAAAAATTAAAAAACCTCATTTAATGATTGATAAAAAAAGGCAAAAGAAATCTCAAAATAGGGAAAATACTTTATTTATTACTGTTTTTAAAAACATGCATTTTGATTGAGAAATATATGTTGCTTCAGATTCTCAGGAGTGAAATATTTTTCATCTACCAAGTAGTCACTCATTAAACTGAAATACGCTAGAATTACAATTTATGATACTAAACCCAAATTCACATAGTTTTCATTGGCCTAGTATTTAGTGGTACAGACACACTAGCACACAAAATAATTTGGCACTTAGTAATCAATGACACAAATTGAAATACGTGCATTTCATTGGTTGTTCGAGCTAAAAATCGATTGTACTTTTCGAGCATGGAAAAATGCGTTTGCCTTTTTTACAAGAAGCATTTCTAGACTTTCAGATGTAAGTTTTATTTGTCAGTGATTCATGTAAACTAAGAAAGACAATTTTTGTAAAAAATGCATTTTGTAGTCCTAGTTATTGCTCTCTCTCTCCATAAACCAAAAGATTTTTATAAAAACCAAAATAAGTTTTTTTACCTAAAATACAGAAGATAAATTCTTTAATAATTCTTTTTTGAAATTGACTAATTTCTTACTATTTCTATTATAATTTTTTTTTAGTGGGTAATACTACTCACGAGGGTCTGATCTATTTCCAAAATCCCAATCCCAGCAACAAAATAAAAAACTGTGATTTGTAGATAAAAGGAAAATTCAGTTCCCTAGCCCACTTGTACATTTAAGAAATTCTCTAAATGTTAAATCCCTCAGGATTATCAAAATGTATATTGATTGACTTTTTAAAGGAGCTGAATTTCGTATATCAATCACTCGAGAATTAATTATTTGTAGAAATTACTATTTGAAAATTGTATTGTTGCTGCAAGGCGTCTCAAGTGATTATAATGCTACACTCACTATGGTCCAGCCAGCGATCGGAGCGACAATTATCCCCAGTGATATATCAGCAAATGCGAGGCTGACGATGAGGTAATTTGTCACCGTGTGCAATGCACTCTCACGAAAGACGCTGATGACAACTAGAGCATTGCCGAATAGAGTACCAAAGCAGAAGAATCCCAACGGGAAAACCAAGTTGTAAGGATATGAGAGCATTTTGTCATTTAGGCTAGCTGTGAGTAATTTTGAAAATTAGAACATGATGATCTTGGAAACAAAAAAGTAACAAACATTGCATATACTCTGAGTAAGTTGCATATTATAATTGAAATGGTCAAGAAAATTGAAACCAAGAAGCAAGGAATCGTTAAACGGTTAAATCATGTCAGGTACAAAATATACAAAGATAATATGAAGAGTAAACTTGGCAGCTTCCCAATATAAAAATATTTGTAGATCATAAAACTACCTTAAAAATAACAATAAATTTGATCTAAACATGTCTAAACTAACAAAAAATTCACATGCCATGAATTAGTGATTAAATGGAACATAAATCATACAACTTTAAATCTGTGTAGATTTTTATTATTTTAACATTTATTAGTCGATAATATTAGATATGCACTTTTTATGCTAGTTGATTTATATTTAACCCTACTACTTCCCCTGGTGTCACCCAAACTGTGATGCTTCATAGCTTTGCAAATACATATGCTCGATTAAGATAATAATCAGGGCAGCTAGAAATATTATTTTATTTTGGGAATATTTTCTTGAAAATCTTTTTACGATATTCTTAAAAATATTCCTCTACAAAAGTAATCTTTTATATCTTCTTATTTATACAAATTATTTATTACTGCATATTTTCGAATTTTCTCCCAATTGAAGATTTCTAGATACAGTCACTCAATAATGAATGGACAAACAATGTCAACATCGATATTAAATGCGAGAGTTAACCAGATCCTGACGCGCTTAAATAGTTAGGACTTATCTTTCTTCTGAACCGGAGACTATCCAGTTTGAGAAGAGAACTGATCGTTGATCATATTTCGACTGATTAGGATCAAATCGGTATTAATTGAAAAAAATATTAAAAGTTTTGAGCGAGGTTTTTTCTTGTCCGACAGACGTTATTTTGTGTGACGCCAGTGATACTAGGGGCGTCCCATGTAATTGTTCTTTTTAATTATTGGTGAACAGCTGATTTGACCTTTATATGAACAATTTGGTATAAATATACTTAGTTTGGTCGAGATGGGCAATGGGTGGGCTCCTTTATGATATCATTCCTTATCAAGGCAAGAATGGAAAATTTGCCGAAAAATTAAAACTACAAACTCCATGCAGACAATTTTTTTTCAGGTGAAGAAGCTTGGGATCTTAGGACAAGAAGAAAAAATCGAAAAAACATACTCAAAATTCAAATCAGATAAATTTCTGAAAAATTCTCCGGTATTATATAGTTATTTTACTGATGAAGTTGTGTTTGATAAAGTGGCATGACAAAGAGGCAATCCTCTCAATGAGTCCGAGAGATGGCCCTACATCGAATAGAAGCAATATGAAGAAGAAAGATCATACAAATCGTAGACATTTTCTCATCGACCTCAGTACATGTCTCATC
>JJOG01006562.1:0-22335 GCA_000715275.1 Gyrodactylus salaris
AAGGGATTGAAAAACTCCCGGACAGATGGAAGAGTGCTAATGGAAACTATTTTTTTGTTAAATAAACAGCTTGGCTACAAAAAAAACGCATTCTAATTTTTTCTCTAAATACGACATTTTCTTTTTGAACGACCTAATATATTCTATAATTTCATTTATTAAGGTTGTGTACTGGTTAAAGAGATTTCAACAGAATATAATTATAACACTTTTAATTATATTAATAAAACTTTAATTTCTAAAAATGTAATCAGAATCAAGCATAATTTTTATATTGATAGAAAGATAATTTACACTAGTAATTTTCATAGTTCTATTTGAATTATTTCAGGTTTTCTATTGAATCAAAGTCTGAAAATAATTTTGATTTGTATAATATTACTGCTTTTCTAATATATTTTGCAATAAATATATTTTTATTCTCAATATCACCTATACAATAAACAAATTACTGGCGGTATATTGATGAGTCCCAAAAGTACTAAACGCGTACATAAGGAATCCTTGGTTGTGTGATGTTTATGGCAACTAGAAAAGAACATGAGTAATATTTAGACAAGAGTGGAATAAAGAATTTTCTAGGAGTATATTTCTAAATCAGGAATATCTCTATTTTCATCTAACAAGCTCTTAGAAACTTAAGTTTCACATTTTAACAGTGCTATCATCGAAATAATCCGTAATGTATTCGTATATTCTATTGGTCATTCATCGGCACTTGTTGTTAATCATAAGAACCTACGTATTAGAAATCTCAAGTTCTCATTTCGATATTAAATGCGTCAGATTATTTCCAGAAAATTTTAAACTATTCTGTAAGAAGTGCAATGAAGTTGTTTTTTCTAAAATGTCATCAATAAATCAACACTTGAAAACTGCCAAACATCAAAGGAATTCGCGAGCCCTGGACAATAGTCATTTTAATTGGTCTCTTAAATTCACAGATGTATTTCTTGGAGCAAACATGCCTCTTCACAAACTCAGATCAAACTCTATGAGACAGTTGATTTCTGTAATACGTAAATGTCAATGTCGGCATTCAGGAAACATGTCGGAAGTATGTTGATACAATTTATCAAGAGGAGAAACGAAGGATTGAAGATTTAGTCAAAAATTAGAAGATATCGTTGATGGAAAGAAGATTCTGAATGTGCTTACAGGAACCATTAAATATCCAGAAAAGGCTCATAAAATTAATTCCATTGTGTACCGCTCTATTACTTTCAGATGCTGTGCCAAATATGATAGCTGCAGGAAATATATATGGAAACAACTATATCCTGACCTATTTCAACTTGCTTTGATCACCTTATACAGAATTGTTGCTTGGGAATAAGGAATTCTTTTAAGAAAGTTGACAAATTAATATCCTGCGTCAAGTTTCTTTGTTTAAAGAATAAGACAAAACAAATTCATCGATATAGGTATGCCTTGACCAACAACAACAAGGAGAGATGGAATAATTTTTGGAGGGATGGTGTAGTGAATTGTTTCCCAAGTCCTGTAAATATGATCTCATATGGGTTCGATTTCGGTCTCCTCCCTCCTAAACAAATTTACTTAGTAAATAGTTTCAAACCTTCCTGCCCCATTATGTGAACGCGAAGAGTGTTAGACTCGGACATTAAACTCAATTCTAAGAAAAAGATGTTGACCAGAGTAGGAAAAACCATCAACCACTTTGATGGTCGAGGAAGCCTTGTTCAGGAGCTGACTTCAATAATAGTGAATTACGAAACATTGATCCCCTTAGTTCATAAAGTTCAGAGCAGGAATGCATTAAAGAATTTTACCCAAGAATAATGCAACCTGATTTGAGGAATGAACCTGATATATAGATCTGAAAAGCTATATTCGTAAGCGAATGAAAAGTAACGATGCTCACTTAATTCTGGATCAAATTAATGAAGAATACGAATCAGCAACTTATGCCTATCTAAGATGTCAGTGCACAAGTCTCTAAGTAGGGAGAAGTTTTTCTCAACTTTTTTTCATTCTCACGCACAACTTAAGAGAGGAAAACATTCGAAAATACGAAAGTATTATTTTTAAGAATATCAAAAAATACTTTCGAGGGTATATTCTCAAAATAAAGAGATATATATTTCAAGTTGTCCTGTAATATCGCGGATATTGTATCCAATCAATTATTATAAGAATAACACTTGATTGCCCACTCTATTCTACTTTCGAGTGGTTAAAAGAACTTAATATCAAATAAATGTGTTGTTGTAATCATCTGATATTGAACCACTAGAGAATTTGCCAATGCTACTTTTAAAATTCCAATTAGGCATTATAATGAGGAATAAATGAGACGAGTTTCTGACTCAATCATTAGCGACTTTTGACGAAAATATTTCTGCTGTAAATAGAACGGTTGAAAAGTTGATTCGTAAAAGGGATAAAAATTAAATTTTTCAATATAAAATTGGATAGTTTTAGTTTCTCACCTTTCTGCGCTTAGCAATGCCATCTTGGCTTTTACTTGATTCTTATTTGTCCGACATGAATCACTAGAGTGAACCATAAAATCTCATTTCTGAGATGTACTGTAACTCCCGTGTAGATTATCGTCTCTTGATTCATTTTCTGTGAACACGAGCTGCTAGTTTTCCTTCTTAATAAATCATTGTTGAAAATAAGATTCAGTGCAAATTTGAATAACGTTCACAATACGGTAGTAAAGATTCCCTTATTCACCTCCCATAAAGCAACTAAAATTTGGAAAGCCAATTCCCTACCAATGCTCTTTTCGTAAAGATTGCAAATTATTTTCTAAATTGATTTCCTCCAAAAAAATTGAACAAATGATTGAAGAAATATTCTCAGTTTTTCTCGCAACTTGGTTAAATGTCTGTAAATTTAACAAAGAGTTTTAATTTAATTAAAAATGACATGTTTTCGAAGCTTAATCCTTCTGCTAAATTTGTTAGACGATTTTTATCAAAACTTCCCACCCCTCTGTTACACAAGGGAGATGAACACTTTGACACAAAATTACCTTTAAATGTTGCATAGATCAAATCTCATTGTAAAATTCTTTTGAGAGGTATCGTAAATTTCTTTAACCCAAAAAGTTCTAAAGGACCCTGAGAGGAAAGAGAATTCAAGATGTCTTTAATGAAATTAACTATCCATTCTCTTCCGAAATCAATATTTACTAATGAGTTTATATTTCGCGTCTCATTCAAATTGATTCCTCATTATTAGTCAGCCTACTTTGATAAAAATCCACTTCTGTATTGTTTATTTCTAATTAACCTGACAATGCAACTGTCTCATTAGAACTTTCTTAGTCTATCTCGGTATTATGATTAGTTATGATTAGTTATGATGAAGATGGAGTTTCATTTCTGATTGTGTATCACTATTACTACAAGCTGTTATGCAGAAAATACCTCTCTTTTCTAGCTGGCTAGAAGTAGGTGGATTTGGCATGATTTTGAGGCTAGGGTTCTATTAAGGATTTTTGACAAAATCTTATTTTTGAATAGTAAGTATTTTCAAAACTTCATTTACTATTTTCAAGTTGTAAAAAAAGTTGGATTGGCTGTAAAAAGTCATCCTCTTCATTAGTCGTCTTTGATAGGACCCTTCACCGTCACCACATAGTAAACCTCACATTTAAAATTACCTCTACTCGGTCTCAAATATATCAACCCAGCCATCACCTGATTGGCTCTTCATTCCTAATCAATCTATTCTCTGTCAATTTATTTTGTGAAATTAAAAAGGAATTCAAGTAATTCATTCATTTTAAAAGTTAATCTAATTTAAAGTTATCTAAAACATGACCAAATTCTTTGAGAGTGTTCTACATGTTGAAATATTTTGAGAATTCATTTGAGCTGTGAATAAGTAGCAATCGAAATTCAAATTCCCACCTAAAATTTCAGCCTAGAGTTGGGATAAATTGCTGTATTGATTTTATTTTTCAAATAAAATTTCATTTTTCATTTGACTTGTTTCTAGACCGACGATTGAACTGAAAAAATACTGCGCTTTCAATTAATTTATTGGTCATTTTTTGATCACTGGTCTTAATTTATTATATATTATCAATAACTTATTCCCAAGAGAAAACTTGAAAAATTTCATATTTCTTAATCAGAATGAAATAATTTGATTTTCTAAAGTTGCATATTTTACTGCCTTTTCACTTAAGAAAATTGCCAATTTTTGCCTTTCTTCAGAGGAAAAATGCATTTTACAATAAAAAATGTATTTTTCTGGTAGCCCTATCAATTTTACTTTTGGTCGTTGAGTTGATTAAGAATTTATAAATTTGAAAAATTTTGAGGGCTCAGGGAAAAATATGCAGATGATTATTTTTGCATATTTCACATCTGAATCATATTTTTGCATATTTGAAAATAAATAAATATTTCAGCGCGTGAATGAGTCATCACAAATTTGTGTATTACGTCTACTATACACAACTAACATTGTCTTACAATACGTTATGACGTGTAAACCCCTTTATGTATGACCAAATAATATCCAATGAAATCACTCCATTAGTAATAGAGTAATGGGAAAATTTTGTGTGGTAAGAAGTTTCTCACGAATGAGGAGCTATCTGGCTGATGACAAGCCCTTTACCCCTGTAATCTTAAACCTCATATTTCTTAAAACCAAAATACACATTAAATAGACTATAAGAAAATTTAAGTAGCTTTATCTATGCATATATGCATATTATAAAATTAGAAATGCATGTTTTATCGTCTAATTTTGCATATTTTAGGTAGCCCTAATTATCAATAATAAGAAATTATAAGAAAATTTCTTGTTTTATCTTCGCAAAATATGCAAATCAGAACAAATTTCTATTTAAAATATAATTAAAGCATAATTTAAAAAAATATATGCATTTGGTAACCCAAAAACTGTTATTTGATCTAATTCTCTCCCTTTTCATATTTCAAATGTAGTCTCTGTTAAATTAAGATTTTTCATTATCTTTCGACATTCCCTTTGATCAAGTTATCTTGTCTTTATCAATTCATAAATATTGTAATCCTTTCAAAAGTTAACGTAACTCTATGAGAGAGATTGAAAAATCTCAACGTTATAATGGAAAGTGTTGAAATAGCAGGAGAAATTGGAAACTTTTATTCTTTTGATAAAATATCATTCCCTCTTGCCCTTGGGGTGATGAAAGCAAGAGTAGGAAATATAAGACAACTCTTAATAAATAAGATTGAAATAATAATTTCTTCTTTTTCTAGTAGAATTACCTTCTACAACAGTTTTGAATAACCTTTTGGTTTGGTCCTTAGAAAAATAGTTGCAGTTACTTGAGTCCTGATTTGTCTTTTCTTGTGAAAACCCTGTAAAGTATTGTTAAAGAAATATATAAAAATTACGCGGACTGAAAAGTATTCCCGAAATAAAACGTTTATTTCTAAAATGCTAGCATCCATCGGAGGAAATTTTTAAAGAAGAATTTTCTGTTCAAATGACAAAATATAATTCTGTCGTTTAGATTAAATCCTTTGAAAGAATCCTGCAAAATAATAACTTTTTAATTTACTCCATAGTTGGAAATCAACAATCATTGCAATTGCAGTGCGATCGAATTCCCTTTGCTTGACGAGAGTCTGGATTACTGCATGAATATAAGCTACTTTACGAGGAAGAATCATTGCGTCGACTATCAACCCAACTCCGAATGTACAAAGGTGATTGAAAACATTATCGAGAATATAAAGTGTAAAACAGATAAACTACTTCATTTTTCTGTGAGTCAATTCTTCTCTGTTCTTATTTGTCTAACAAGGTTCTTAAAAGTGTGGGGGAAATATTATCAAGTCAAAAGTAAATGTGGAAATACATACGATTTTATTCAAGGTACAGTCATCTTTTGGCTGTAGAGTTTTTATTGCAAGATAATATTAATCGATTGACACAAGAATATGGAAATCCTCTAAAATATGAAAAATGATTGGGAAATCTCCTTTTGCATAGGTTAGCTATATTCCAAATTATATTTTGCAGATACAAGATTTAGCTTAATTCTAGGTGATTTCTCGTTTTTATTATTACGTTTTTTTATTGATCAAAATTATGATTACCACTAATTATTCAAGCTATAAGAATAAATTACCTCTTGCGTAAAAAACGCTATATTTCACTAAAATAATGATTCTTATATTCGATTACATATTTTGCGTATATTTGAGCACTGTTAGCCCTATTCGTGTATTTTAAGCTCTATTTAAGTAAAAGTCTAATTGATTAAAGGAATCTGAATTTTTGATTATTGAAACAAAATTTAGCTAACCTCTAAGACCTAAATTTTTGAACTCGGAGCGTTTTTGCATTTTACACCTTAGATAACCAACGATCACTAGAGCGACCAAAAGTGACCAATTTTCAAAACATGTATATTAATATTTTTGTTGGTGAATTATATTTTTAATCAAATTTCTTCTTTGAAATCATGTGATCATCTATGGGGTGTTTCAATTTGGAAAAAAAAATTTCTCTACGTCAGCGGATGATGACCAATCAACCTAGTTTAACATCTCAAACAACAAACAGACTCTTTTACATGATGGGGAATTATTTTATCAACATTTTCTAGCCCAGGGCTGTCATATTTTCCTCAAGTGTGCACTTTTTTCATAATCTCAACTGGCACCAAGTGTGCAAATTTTTTTAGCATCAAAAATGAAATATCCCTGATATATCATTGAATCAGCTAGAAAAATTGTACTCTCTTCAAGCTTAAACTCCATTTAGTTCTAGAATCTGCACTTTGTTTTTGTAATTAAGTCTTATATGTCGTGCTCTGTTTCTAGTGGTCTATGCAAATATGCATTGCATATATCTTGCCCGAAATCTTATTTTGCATTATTTTCTAATTTTTGCTTAATTTCCCAATATTTTTCAAAAATATTTCAAATTAAAATTTACTGAGAAAGATTTTTGGTCACAAGTAAATACACAAAGCTATTTAATTAATTTAATTTATAAAGGGTTTTCTCTCACACTTATTGAGAATATCTATTAATAGATATTTTAATATCTTTTGCATATTTCAAGTGATAAATACATTTCTGGTTAATGATTACTAATGCTATGAGTTTGAAAAACTTATAAAATCACACAGATCTCTATCAGAATCCTTTGTGAATCAATTGCCATAAACTACAAAAATTAAAATTCATGAATCAGCAGACTTTTACGTATAGAAAACTTACAGCTTGCAGTGCATGCAGCTTGGTTAGAATCGGTTAAAACTAATACTATTGAGTCTCAATCATAGAAAAATTCCCTCTAATAAATCATCCCTAGAAGAATCTCTCGATTTATAGTTTAATTTGACATTTTCTCACAAGAACGATAGATTTGACTATAACATATACCAAGTGTGTGTATGTAAACATCTTTTAATGGATGCATTTAAATATGAGCATATGGGATTTTGAAATTACACAAATCAGGAAATCCTCCAATAAATATTTACCCAAAAAACGATTGAATGAAATAAGATTTCCCATGGTTTGTATCTTTATTAGAATTTATTTTATTCTCCAACAAGAATCCTATACACTTTCGTGTAGATATCATATGAGGTGACATAAATTGGGAAAGAGCATATTATTCTCAATTATATATCAAAAGGGTCTTAAAAAGTTTAGGGTTTCTGAGATAACCAAAACTCTCATTTGTGTCATGTTAGGGTGGAGCATAAAATTTATTTTTGAAAAATTTTCGTTGAATACTTAAAAATATGTTTCACCTTTCTTTTCACTTAAAACTCATTTTTAGAGACTCTAACTCGTAAACAGTATTTTTCATATTTAAATTCGTTCAAAATTAGAAACATGTGATGTGTAGATTATCATTCATATTCTGTGTATGAGAGCTACAAGTTATCGTTCCGAAAAGAGCTTCGTTTGAATAGGATTCAGTGCAGATTTGAATCGAGTGGGTTAGGTCTCTCCATGAAGGTTCATTCTTGGTATCATATCCAATGCTGAAGTGTTCGACCCTACGTGAGTTTTGTGTACAATCCAAACCTCACAGGGGCTCAAGTGGTACGTATATCTCACGTACATTGTATTGCCTTAAACTTACGCTAAGAGTCTCGGGTCTTCCACTTGCCCAAAGTTCAGTTTACAGTTATAATGCCACAATTTAAATCCAGTGTATGATTTTGATTAACAGAATATCTTGTGGAGATATAAATTAAAATGATAGTTTTGTATAACTTTATAAGGTTTTGTAAGCGACCAACCTCATAAGAGAACACTCCACCTTCGATCAATATTTATATTTTTTCTTCCTAAGTCAATAATACATCTGAATTGAGAATGGTGTCCTTTAAAACAAAGAAATAAAGACGTACCTTGTATAATATATATGTATTATCAAGGATAATTTTTCATAGAACAAATATTAATTTAAAAATAATCTGAATTGGGAAAGAATATATAATCAAGTTTCTCTTTCATTGTATCCTTGATATATTTATATTTTTTCATCACTACATTCCCATTGATGACTAGAATGGGATTATATTACACAAGAATGTTCTCTAAATCACCTTTGTATGGATTAAAAATTAAACCCCTTGAAACGAGATAAGTAGGATTTATTTATGCAAAGAAAGGGTCTATAAATATTGCATTTTAATCTCACCTTGTAATCTCTCAAGTTTGAATTAACCAATTCTATTTGCTGTGTGAGTCCATTTCTTGTTGTCAAAGGTTAACGCAAGATAAAAATTCGATTTAACAAATCAAATTTCAAAGCTTATCGAATTATTTAAAGAGATGAAACAATATTTAGTGTCGTTCCCTTTTTACATTAAGAGGTGAGGGTGAGTCTGTCATACATGTAAATATTCTAGATCTGCTCTGAAGCGAAGGGTAATTCTTCTATCTTGAGCTTGATATGAGTGACCGTACTCTTTTGATCCAACCACACAAACACTTTTTGGCGGAATCATTAATAGGGCTTCCAGAAAAGAAAAAAGAAATCTCAAAAATGAAAATAAAATTACATGAAAATAGTTCTTATTAGAGAAAATAATGTATTTAAAAACGCGAGTTTTGATTGAGAAATATTTGTTACTTCAGATTTTTCATCTAGTTATTAAACTAAAATAACTAGAATGACAATTTGGGATACTAAACCCAAATTAACACTGTTTTCATTGGTCTAGTATTTAGTGGTACAGACACACAAAAATTTGGCACTTGATAATTATCAAGAAATTTGAAAAATCATATTTTAAGACTTAAAATAAAACAACAAAAAATAATAACATTACCATTAGATAGATCTTAAAATTTTCTTTCCAAATGTGTATTACTTTTTGAAAAAATAATAAAAGAATAAGCGGTATTAGGTAAAACTTTATCATTTAGAATGATGATTTTCTAAGAGAACCATAAAAGCTATTTGACTGATTTTTTTTTCATGTTGTAGAAAATTTATTTTTGATTTTTTTACTATTTTTATGTATCTATCATTTTTAGATTTCTGTATCTAGTTCGATTAATGATGAAAGGTCCTATTTTTACCCGAAAAAGTTCTTTTTCAAGATCACAAGTTTTTTTCAAAAAAAAATATAAGATTCTTTAACAAAATTAAATTCTCTATCCGATGATGTTGGTCTCGTTTTACCTGCAAAATACCATTTCCCCCTGTGTAATCAATGCTGAAATACGTGTATTTCATTGGTTGTTCGAGCTAAAAATCGATTGCGATCAAAAAAGGTATGAGCATGGAAAAAGGCAGTTCTAGACTCTCGGATGTCGGTTTTATTGATCAGCGATTCATGTAAACTGAGTAAAACAACCTTTGTAAAAAAGGCATTCGGTGGCCTAAATCATTACTCATCCACATCTAGGTTTTCAAGATTTATCCTAATTTTCCATCAATTAGATTCAATTTTCTAAGAGGCAGAAATCTTATAATAAAGAATTAGGCTTAATAATTTCAACATAAAACAACACAAAAAAGGTTTCCCGTGTTTATTTTACAACCTTCTCGTTCTTTAAAGCCGACATCTTACTATTTAAAGAAGATTTTTCTACCTTGTTAACGATCCCAATAAAAAATTAATTCAAATGTCTGAGATAGTTTACCGGCCTTTATGTTTCAAATTTTTTTGAAGAATTATTTAGAAAATTCAACATTGCTGGGTTGTCTTGTAACTGTGTTGCGAATTTCGAATTTACCTCAGTCATCTGGTTACCATCTCAAATTTGGAATATTGTCAACGACAAGTATAAAAAATTATTTTTCTGATATTCTTGAAACTTGATTGCACAAGAAACATGAGTGAAAATGTTAATATTAGGCCTCTCAGTTCCAACTTTATTCTGTTATCAATTTATAACAAAAGATTCAGCCCATGTCTCTAAGATGTTACTAATTCTTAAAGTCTGTGTTCGAAGCAAAACTTTCCATAAAGATTCCATCTGCGACACGCTGGAAAGCATATTTTTCTTATTCCCACATAAAAAATCTTCTCCCTATTATTGAAACCTTATTTCGAAGATGATCTAGGGTTAAATCCATCTCAATTGAAAATATAATACATCAGTTTATAGGAATTGGATAGCTCTGAAAATTTATAATCGTACCTGACGTAAAAACGGTTAGCTTATTGTCGACTCGTTATTATTATGAAATTCGTGTGTAAATCTTTTAATTCTCTCTCTTGTTCCCTTTTTTGTGATGCCCCCCCGGGAAAATCGTATTAGTATGATGCGATTAAACATTATTCAATCTAAGAGACTCTGAGATCATATAGCGTATAAAAGAGGATCTTGAAAATACTTTTAAAATGTCTATCAGGTTTATGAAAAACGATCTCAAACCGCACTTTAAGAAAAAAATTATTTTTTATTTAATCTTTTATTTAAAATGCTATTTCATCTCAAAATAATCCCCATTCGAATCAATGGTCTTCTGCCATCTTAATGAAAGTGTGTTTGGACAAGATTTTCTTGTCTTTAGAGGCGATATATTCACCGATAGCCATCATTGTTTCTGACTATGTTATGTTGTAATGATCGGAAGAGATGGTAATCTGATGGCGCAAGATCTGGATAATATGTGATTTTTTTTCGTAAGCAATACTAACTACAAATAGTCTTTGATAAAATTGTGAAACCCCTTGAAACCCCTGAAATGCATTTTTCTCATAAACCAAGAAAGCTAGAGAAATTTCTTAAAGCCTTTTACTATCAGCTTGATAGCACAGTTATGTCCTTTGTCACTTCGTGAAGGTCCATAGTTTATCTTGACTCTCTATCTGAACATAAATGTCCATTCCTTCCAAGATATTCTTTTCATCAAAATCAATGAATTTATATACGTGTTTAGTTGTAGAATGATTATTGTCAAATCCATTCAAAGTTTTGAAGAGTCAATCAAGAAATATTAACTACATTGAAAAGAGTATTCTCTCTAGATTGAAACTATCTAAAAATAATGGATTTAATCATGGTCCTTCAAAGAACAACTAAGCCCGCGTAATTCAAATGCGCAATGAATCTTATTTTTACCAAAGCTTTTGTCTGTATGAAAACTAGAAGCTCTTATAAAAAGAATATAAATCAAGGAACGATAATCTACATGGAAATTCCAATACTTCTCTCACTTATTACATGTATAGATTCAAAAGCTTGTTTCGTTTAATCTAAAAATGTTTCCTTTTGAGTTTTTCAGCAATGAATAGATTGAATTTTATTCATCTTACGATGAAAGTAAACAAATATTAATAGAAACTCTTCTGTCCCTTTTACATGAATGAATGAGTACTTCTTTTTCCCACATTTGAAAAATTGTAAAAGTTTCTCTATCCTTTCCACATTTATTGCATCTAGCAGTTGATATTACCGTCTACTAGGGCACTGCTTTTTGATTTTACCTCTTTTAGATCGCGCACAATCGAAATCTAGACAGGATTTCACAAGGAACTATGCATTAAGATGTTCTTGTACCTTATTTAATACTTCTGTGAATGGACTAGAATTTTGAGTGATGATAATATCTGTCATTGAGAAGTTCTTGTACCTTCTACAACAATAAGTACTTTATTTTAGGTTTTAAACCTATATCAGGCATGTAGCAAATTTTAAGTATGCCCGAAATAAAGTACTTATTGTTATAAAAGGGCTCTTCTCAATGACAACAAGTTCAGTTCTTAAGGGAAGATAACTAGCTTACTGAAGTTAACAGGCCGAATAAGCTGATTAGGATGAGAAACTTTAAACATTAAGGCACTGCTTTTTGATTTTACTTCATTTGAATCACACAAAATCGCAATCTGGACATGATTCCACGAAGAACTGTGTATTAAATATTTATTCTGGGTGTTGGAAAGCGAATCTTCGTGATATTATTTCGAAAAGCAGTGCTGGACTTATGAGCGAGGCGTCCAAATGGTATATTTCTCATTTGAAATTAATAATGATGGTAGGTTTACAATGTACAGTAGGAGGTACCGGAAATAAAATTTTCTATTTACTCAAGTATGGAAAATATTTTGATTATGACGAAATAGTCAGTTGATTAACTTTTCGTGATAGAATACTAAAAACTGAAAAGTAAGTTTGTTAGGAAATCCCTAATTATTAGTCGCCCTGCCATAGAAGCGTATTAGAAATATCTCGATTTAGGAATATTTTCCAAAATAAAATAGATTTTTGTGAGTTAAAACCAACGAGATAGGTATGTAGATGTTCACACATTATGTAGCTAATTCATTTCTTCTCTCTCAACAGAAAGATGTCATTGACTCTTGCAGTATGCCCTGCTCCTTCTACTCGTACGAGAGTGACCGATCCACCTCGAGTTGGCCAACAAAATCACATTTGAATAACCTAATCAAATTCCTAAAGAAACGCTCTCCAGACCTCCTCAACGCCGAAGAATTACAAGGCGATGACAGCCTATTTGAAAAGAACGCCCTCGCCATTATGTTGATCAAACCGAATTTCAACGTTCAAAAGGTAAATCTCATTCGAGATCTCATGTCAATATTTCTGTTTAATTCCTTACGTCAAACTATATTAATTAATTTTGGAGATTTATAATCCTTGTTTACGTCATTTTTGTGTACAATGGAATTGGATCTCTTCCGTTATAGATATCCAAGTTAATTCAATCATTGATATTGGAAAATTAATTGACTTTTTCTCAAATTGTATAAGGCCTCATAATGTCATATTAGATATTAGTCAAAGAGAGTTACAGTTTTGAAAAATACCAACCTTAGTGAGAGACTAAGGACGGTTCATAATGAGTTGTTTCAAGAGGAATTGAATGCCTTTATAATCCAGAATAAAATTATCTAGACATTTCGGCCGAGCTATCTTGGATGGAGGCCACTCAAATTGATCCTCTTCCAGTAGTTTCTTTGATAATTTGAGGTGTTTTCTGGGATGATTCTGTGAATGTAAGAACAGTTCGAAAATGGTTTAAAAGATTTAAAAATTGGCAATACTGCCTTGAGGATCAACCCCGATCGGGTAGGCCAAGAATTCCCATTGACGCTGCCCTCAAAGAAATTCTTGATCAGAATTCTCGAAAAACTGTCAAAGAACTATCCGAGGATATTGGATGTTCAATTTCTACTGCATTTCTCGATTATTTGGTGCCCCACCACTTGAATGAACAAAACAACTGAAAAGATACACTTCGTGCATTTCACTGCTCGAAAAACATGAAGAACAGCTCGTTTTTGAACAAAATTGTTAATACATCAACGTGATCTAACGAAAATTAGTAAATTATTCGAAAAAATATTTGGAAATACTGAGTTAGCAAAATCCTGAAAAATAATTCGAGAAATTTTGAAATCGATTCTCTTGACTTTCACCAAATAATATCCAATGAAATCACTCGATTAGTAATAGAGATATTCAAGGGAAGGGAGGAGATATCTGGATGATGACAAGCCCTTTACCCCTGTAATCTTAAACCTCATATTTTTTTAAACCAAAATACACATATTTAATAGACTTTAAGTAAATTTATTTTTTAGAAAGTTGCATATTTTCGCATATTATTAAATTAGAAATGCATATTTTATCGTCAAATTGTGCATAATTTGGGTAGACCTTTTTGCAATTTTTTAATATTACTTGATCTGGAATATTCCAACAGTGTCTTCATAAGACTCTGGCTGTTTTTGATATATCTGCTGTGTCTTAGTGCCCCCACGTCGCCTTCGTTTCCGTACACTGCAATGCCTGTAATAGAGTTAGGAATTACATATTTTTGTTTCATTTACTAAAACTGCATCTAGAACCTAAAATTTTACAACTTTTAATGTTTTGATTTATTTCTTTTCAGGTTGAAGAGAAGGAGGTCATATCCCTAACGTCATTCCTATCACAGACTGGTGGCCTCCTCTCGATCTGGATTGGTCTATCCATGATCTGCGTCGTGGAGGTCATAGAACTCTTGATTAACATTCTCGAGTTATTGAAAAATGGCAAAAAAGCCAACACTTCATCCACCAATGACCATACATCCTATCAGAGCCCCACGACCTTCCTCTCAGGCAATTACACTGACGCCATGGAACCCCTCGACAACCAGCCCCAGAACAACATACCTACGTCACTAAGGACGGTCAAGATGAACGGCAAGATGGAGAGTGGAGAAGATGTTTTTATCGAGAATCCCATTGCTTCGCTGAGTGACAGAAAAGAGAATTATGATAATCTTTTTGGCCCCCTTTGCCCACCGACGTCTGTATAGAAGAATTTAATTAAAATCTATTTTGCTCTCCACCTCGATCTCGTTGACCCGCAAATCCCCCGAAATGGCCTCAAGAAGTTTCTGATCCCTACAAGTCTAAATTGGTAATGTCTCAATCAATACTTCCATATGTCTTAGATAACTGCTAAAAGTACTAGGCTAACAGTTTTTACTATAGATGACACTGTATTCGTTTTGCGCGCCAAATTTTATTCAACCTTTACCAAAATTCTCTTAATCTTTTCTCAAGGACTGAGGCGAGTTCTGAAAAAAATTGGTTATGTACGCAATATCGTGGTGTTATTCTGAAAAAGCTCAGATGAAAATTTATTTTTAAAAATCCGATCATTTAAGGATAAAATGAACTAAAAAATTAAACTTTCAGCTTCATATCGCTGATTATTTAGGGTTAAAATTAGTATTGCCTAAAAATTCGCGTTTTTCCCAAAAGAATCCTATTTTGTAATTTTCTCTTTTATAAACATCTTATTAGCACTTTCAAGATAGATTTAAGGAGCCAAGGCCTAAATTAAAAATTCAAATGAAAGAAATTTGATGTGTAATCTTTTGAAATACACTTCAACATCTTGCCTAGGTATAAAATATTGATTTGTGAAAAAATTTCATTCGCTTCTCCGAATAATGAAAGCAGTTTCTCTCCATCTCTTGAAAAGGAGGAAATTCATCTTTCAAAAGATATCATGTTCAGATAGCATTCAATAACTCTAAGAGTTTTTCGATAGAAAAAAGATATCCAATATTTCATTCCATTCTCGCGTGCCTCATTACTAATAAGTTATTAGATGCAATAATTTATCCTTCTTCGTCATGGCTAGGACTACCCAAAATATGCATTACTTTCTGAAAAATATGCACAGTTTTTACCGTGTGAAACATGTTAATCTTTCGCAAAATATGCATAATTTATAGAAGAATATGCATCTCTGAGATAATGTGAGGTAAAAGTACAGTATATTGAGAAGTTTCAAAGTATATTTTAAAATGATCGAATTAGATTACTTAAAAGTAGTGGTTGTAGAAAATAACATCATTCACTAGTGATTGCGATATTTTTATTGGGTCATCATTCAGACTATCAGCTCCATGTTTTGAGAGTGTACCGATTGACCCATGCTCTCTTCGTTGGAGATATCTTGCGGCTTTTTGTTGATATTTGGGTTAACCCATTTCAGCGAAGATGGAATATTGAATTGAGCGGGGTGTTGAAAGGGGCAAATTGGGCGATTACGGCAGTCCTTGCCATAACGACATAGTGTCGCGCTGTTCTGCTTCTGTTGAGCCGGAATAATTGGATGAATAAAGGGACATGATTGGTTTGTGCAGTGGGGGAAGAATTTACATTGCATTGTCGTCTTTCCAAGCGGTGATGACTTCGGCTTTAGGTGAGAGTAAATGCAGTCTGCCCTAGTACACTCTCCGTCATATTTACAAGTTGGGTGGATATATAAACAGCTTGTAGAGGAATTCCGACAATTTGGGAACTTTTTACACGCTTCACTGGGATGAATGAAATTGCAACCTTCTGGTTTATTGCAATTTGGCCAGAATTTGCATCTCTCAAGGTTCCTAAAAAGATTGCATTGTTTAGAATTATACAAGCAAAGTATAAGCTAAAATTCCTATTTGAAAATTTACTTACTCTGGCAAATAGTCCGACTTTTTGTCATCTATAGAAGCAACTTGAATACGCTTTACGTCACACTCCAGTTCAGGACTATCCGAGCGAACAATTGCCCCGAGTCTAGACTTGATATCTGGCCTACTTCGCTTGCTGCCGACCTCAACCTTTTCGGTTTGAATTCTCTCGACACGACCAATTCTGGAACTGAAGACAAAGGATAATCCAAAATTTAATTACTTACTGAACATTGGATTTCTTGTTGGAGACACTCTCTTGAGCTTCTGCAACGGCTTTGAATAACATTTTAGGATTTATTTCATCAAAATTTCTTGAACGACCCCTTCTACGATCAGTTCTGTGACTATAGGATTTTGATTCTTGGCTAACAACTTTAACGCTACTCATGAGATAATCCTCATTCATATCCTCTTCATATGATATCAACTCCCTAGGTTTTTCTTCGTCATTTTCCTCTTTAAATTCATTATTAATAACACTGGTAAAGGACATTTCCATCATTTCTTGTTGATTGGAATGTGGAGATCTGGATCGGGAAGCTTTAAGTGGCTTTTTGCTACTCTTTGAGTCGAGAACTTCATCGTGAAGCCAATTACAAAATGCTTCTGTATCGGCGGTTAGGAATAATTGTAAATCTTCAATCATCATTTCCTTGGTCTTTTTATTGGTAACCATAACCATAATATAGTCTGGGAGTTCATCATCAACAAAAGCTCCAAGATCCTTTAGTTTAATTTTTATCTTTTCCTTAAGAGATTCGTTAGACATTTTTTCAAAATTATGATTATCTTTAAACAACATGATTTAATTATTCATTAACCACCCTTAATGGTTGTTTAAAGCATGGATAAATTTGAAAAATGCAAATTAAGGTGAAAACTTTAACAAACAAGGAAGTTGAGATAAATGCTGAAAAGCTTGACACAATCTTAGAGCTAAAGAACAAAATAGAAGAAAAGGAAGGTATACCACCCCCGCAGCAACGCCTGATATTTGCTGGTAAACAACTGGAAGACGAAAGAACAGTTGATGATAGCAAAATATCTGGCGGTTCTGTTCTCCACTTGGTCCTTTCCCTCAGAGGTGGCTGCCTTTAGATCAAGACATATATATGAAATCGAATTGATAATATAAATACAGTACCATCTTTTATTATAAATTCTCTTCTTCCTCTCTTTTCAGAGAGTAGCTACAGTAGAGTTCCTACAGTTGTACCCAATGTAGTCCCTACATTTCTCTGATGGATAATCGCTCAGAAGGTGTTTCTAAGAGCCTCTCTAAAATTACCCATAATCAATGCAACCTTTCATTATAAATATTGTCATGCTACTCACAAGTAACTTGGTAATTATTTCATAAACAATATCTATAAAAAGATGAGTATGCGAATTGAGAGTTGGTTGTTGATAGAAATCAAGCCAATCAGAAGGCTTCTGTTAAAATTCTATCTCTAATTGTAAAAAAACGTTAATCTCACATAAAACTAATCATTTCGATCAGTGTATTTATCTAATGCGACAGCTAGCAATATTAATTGCATTTTTATGTTTAAGTGAGCCATTGAAATACTTGTTTGATGAAGAATTTCGCAATTTCACAAAGATTGTCGAAATTCCTGAAGAGAAATCTGCATTTATCATTTCTAATGAGTAGGTCGATTTGGTATTAATATCGAATATACAGCCTTAACATTCTCAAATTGAATCTCAACGATTGGACTATTGATGTATCCTCGGGAATCTCAGATCTCTATAGAGATGTAAAGGCTTCGATTGATAATTTATTTCTAGTATCCAAATTTAAATCAAAAAATCACTTTTCTCGGCCTCACACCGGATGGGAGGAATATCTGGTTCTGTTACACTATCGTCAGGGTGTTCAATGAGACAGATTCGATTAAAAAGGTCTCTTCACGGTGTGAAATACCTTCCAGTCAAAGCCCGTCAACCCCACTTCTCGAATGGGAGAATAATCATTTTGTATCGGATGATTTTAGAAATTCGGAAATTCTCTACAGTTCGGAAGGCTTTCTCTACACTGGCATCTCAATGGATGGCTTTCATCAAATCCACAAGACTCTCCTACCAAAGTTGGATGTTGACGATGAATTCAAAATTGGTGCCAAATCGATACCAAGTCATGTTCATATAGTTAGAGGTTAGAATCTTTGATAAATGCGCGATATCTTATACTTTTGTAGCTCTCTAAACATGTTTGCTCTCAAAAAAGAACTTGAATAATCGATAACTCCTTAGCAGCATTAGTTTTCATTTTTTATTTCTTGAGCAACCAAATTAAAACATAAAATAATTAAACTCTGTTTAGAACCAGCAGAATTCATTGGCTCCTTCGAAAGTAATGATTCTGCATATTTCCTCGCACGGGAAACATGCGTGGATGATTGTGAGAGATCCTCAACTTGTTCCTCACTAATACGCGTTTGCAAAGATGACGTGGACTTGGTAAATATTGGGGAATTGTCTTCCTATTCAAAGCTGAATGTCGACTGTTTTTTGAGTGACGAGATGAACCTTTCAATTGCCATTGCAATGAGCTACGCAGAGCAAGATGATAATTTGTTTATCACTTTCACTTCGGAGAGTTCTGATGCCCAATTGAACTCTATGTGCTCTTATCGATTGAAAGAAATTGAAGATGCCTTTGAAGGACCTAGGCATTCACAGTTGAATGGGAAAATTGTAAAGAACTTGTTCCCAGATATGTGTTCGAGACTATCAAAGCTTGAATACTCCCAGAGACAACTGGAACATTTAAAAATCTTTTCTGAAGAATATTTCAAGATAAAGGGAAAATTATCCAATCGAGCAATCATAACCCATCCGGAGAGTGAACAAGATCTCGATCAAGCTACCAATGACGGAGGCCTGGATTACACTTGGTACTTTGTGAAATTGGAGAGGTTCTACAATGACGCTTATCTAATATATTTGGGTCGTCTTGATTCTATACAGAGATATATCTTTTCAACCTCATCATCAAAAGATACCACATGCTTTTATGACAAATTCTCAATTAATGATAGTCTTATAGAAAAAGAATACATTACGGATATTTCCTTCTCAAGGTACTACAAGGTGAGCGATAACTTATTAGCGTAGATTATCAATGAAAGTTCAAATAAATATCCTCCAATCAAATTCGAGTATTTTTATGCATTAAAGCTTCTCAATGATTGGTTGGTGTGTCTTTATTTCTACTTCACGCTCACAAAATTATTTTTTTGTTAAAATTTTGTCACTTTTCAGCTCGATAACCCATGACCATCTTACCTTTTAGAGCTTCTACATTCTCACGAATTATAGAGTTATTCTTGTTGAGAAAAGTCATCCAGGGTCTTGCCAAAAGTCTCCTTACTCAGACCAAGTAGTCCAATATGAAGAGTGTCTAGCATTGTCCCTTTACTGTAGTTGGTCGATTGAAAAGAACACATGTGTCAGCCAAAGTACCCACTCTGACAATAAAAGAATCATAGATTATTGTGATTTGAAGAGTTCCAAGCAAGAGAAGGCCTTTATTGGTGAGTTAAACACTTTATTTAACTATTTATCTAGACAATCTTCCCATTATTGAATCAAGTAAAATCGACAAAGATCGTATTTACTGCGACTTTTACAACTGTCACAATTGCCCTGTCCCATCTGACGAAATATCCTTCTCCAACTGCACTGGACAACCGACGTGGTCAGAATGGAGCTTGTGGTCCTCTTGCGAAGGTGGCTGCAGTCAGACCCGTAACCGGGTCTGCTTAGATAGAATTTCGAAAGGAAACTTTTATCCTTTCGCCCCAGCCTCTGGACAGCAGGAAGACTCGTTTTATCAGAAGATTAAGAAGGTCTCTTGTGAAACTCGTGGTAAGCTCACGAAACCTGACGAGGAGGTTGAAATTAGATCTGGTTGCGATTTCGTCCATCGTTGTAATCGCACAAGGAGAGATTCCCACGCTGCTCTGTTTAGCTGGTCTCCATGGTCAAATTGGTCTGAGTGTTATTCGCTAGGTCGGTCGTCATTCTCTAAGCGTTACAGAAAGTGTATTGGTCGTGACTTGAACAAGGCGCAGGGTAAGATAGTGGATGACTCACTTTGCACTAACCATTTTAGCAAGAACTCATCTTTGGATATGAGAAATTGCAATCGGAGGACTCGATCAGGTAAATACTACTATCCCTGGTATCTAATTTTTTCCATGTTAAACATGCCTCATCTTTCTGGATAAAATGACTGTCTTCTTATTTTATTTTGAGTCTAGAATGCAGAGGACAATTTTTAAATAAAATTCTCTTTTATAACTGTCAGTAGGGCTATGAGAAATATGTACAGTATATATTCACGTGAAATTATGTAAAAAATGCAATGAATTTTTGCAGTAAATTTGAGAAAAACCTTGCAAAAATGCATTTGGTAGCGGTCAGTCATTTCAGCCAATATTAATTCAATCAGAAAAAGTTTTAAGAAAATATCATAATTCATGAAGCTGTATTTTAAGAAGGATCATTCTTCTAGCAAATACATTGACCATCTCTGATTGGTCAGAGTGGCTGAGTGGCCTCGATATTGGCGGGGATTTGAAAATGCGCTACAAGACCTCATGTGGCATTGACAAGAACTTTACAAACGACTTTATGGTAGTCTCAGAGAAGGAAGAAGAATTTAGAATATGCAAAGGGGACACTTGTGATATCGTTTCTAGTGAGCCTTGTAAAATAAATTATTTCAACCTCACTACTTTATAGTATTGTGGTTATATACTATTACTATTTAGGTGTATATGTTACAGTGACTGTAATACAGTCAATGTGTATAAGTATGCAATTCTATAGAACGGTGCCGTGTTACGTACCGATTTTTTATAGGGAATCTTGTTTTTCAAGCCCAACTCCTATGACATATCAGTTTTAGCCCTGTCGATTGCTGGAATTTTAACAGCAACATCGTACCCAAAATCAAGCTCTGACATTCTTCTGTCTTGGTCGCTCATTCGGTCGAATGGAATGCATAAAGAGAACTCGATACTCTCTTGAGAGAAAAAAAACTACTCTAAAAACACGTGTAACTTATTCTTCTAGATCAACAATTAAACCATTACACAAACTGACCTGTCAATGTGTGAAAAGGGTAGGGATTTTATTACCCTCAGTCAATGTGTATAAATGTAGATCTTTTAATGACGGCGTTCTATAGAATGGCTAGGCATTCTATACAATGTCATACTTATTCACATTGACTGTAACATATATAAACAGAACAAATTAAATTACGGTGATCACTTTTAGATCGCAATAAAATGACAAAACCAGAAGAAATAACCCCAACTGTGAAAACTAATCCAAACTGGTCAGAATGGTCTGAATGGTATAATGAAAATGAAAAGGTTCTTTGTAAGAACTCTACTCAATTCCACACCATCATCAAAGATAAATACGGCGGTAATTTAAAGGCTGAGATGATTAGAAATCGTAAGAGGTCTTGTGAAATCGCAGACTTTGGCACCTTTGACAACTCCCTCTGTCCAGGAGGATATCTGGCCTCCTTCCAACAGGATAGTAGAGATGTTGAAAAAGATTGCTCAGGTACCTTGGGTTCATGGTCGTGTTGGTCTAATTGGTCGGAATGTCTCGTCAAAACTGATACAGGCCTTGTGAGTTACACTTTTCTAAGTTTCCTGTGTCTGTGCAACATGGTTTTTAATCTCAAATATCTTTCAATTCATAAAAGATCCTCTGATGAATTTTTGATTATAAACTGGCCAAAAAAAATAACGCACCATTCAAACTTTTGTGTGTTTTCGAGCCAAACTTGCAAAATGGCTTCCAAACTTATATGAATCTTGTTCCTTAGACATTTCTCAATTATAATCATAAAGGTTTTTTTCAAAATTTTCTTCCAGCTTGTGAGAAATCTAACCTACTCGAGAA
>JJOG01006563.1:0-17062 GCA_000715275.1 Gyrodactylus salaris
GATGAAAGTATTGTCGTTACTTTTTCGTCAGCCTGGTCTTTTTTTTCTAGCTGACCTACGCGATTTATTTCTTGAAATAACTGTAACAGGTTCCGCGTCGTAAAAAGTAGCACAAAGATTGTTCTCTAGAGTTTTCACTTTTCGCAGATTTCTAGTTTGTGAACCTCTTCAGTGCTACGAGTTAAAACAATCTTTTATTTTCCACTTAATCAGATTTTTTTTCATTAAAAAAACCTTGATGTTCTCGAGTTATGGAACCACTTGCTTTCTGTACAATTATAAACTCTATCTATTAGAGTAAAGTGCGAAAAGTAATTGCGTTTTTTTCATCACACTCTCTCTTTTTCATTATAACTTTTCCCACGGGCTGAAAAAGAATCTTAATGAGGTATCATTTTGAAGGTATTGAGTCATAGAATTAGCAATGAGTGACGTGACATCAGAGCTGAAATTTCGTGTAATTATGCTCTTTCTATTCAAAAAAGGTCTTAACGCAACAAAAACGACCAAAGAAATTTGTGATGTCTTCGGAGAGCATTGCGTTAAAGTTAGAACAGTTCAAAATAGGTTTTCGAAATTCTCATCCGGAGATTTCAACCTCCAAAACCTGTCCAAATCAGGAAGACCGCGGTTGTCGATTGATGGCCGTTAAGAGACCCTGATGAAAGAAAATCCCAGATTGACAACTTTAGAAGTCGCTCAGGTACTCGGTTGTTCGAATAGTACCGTTCACCTGCATCTCAAGTCTTTGGGATTTGTCAATAAGCTGGATTATTGGCAGAATTGACAGATAACCAAAAAATGTAGAGATATTCCGCCTGTCAAGATCTCCTTCGAAGGCATGAAGAATAACAATTTCTTCACCGGATTGTCACTTGTGATGAGAAGTGAATATATATGAAGAACCTCAAGAGAAAAAAATCTTGGAAAAATCTGAAGATGACCCTATGCAGTGCCCTAAAGTGTCCCAATATCAACAAATGTCCTCTTGTGTGTATGGTGGGATATGAAAGGGATAATTTATTATGAACTTCTTCAGAATGGTATTGTGGTAAACTTGAAAAATTTCGACTCTCTCTAGCCAATAGACGAGGAGTCGTTTTCCACCAAGACAACGCAAGACCACATGCTTCTTTGAAACCGCGATTGAAGATCTTTTGAAGCATCTTTCGCATATAAGCTTTTGATTACTTGATTATGTACGCTCAACTAAATTGATTATTGCATGGAAAGAGTAAATTGACCACAATATAGACAATTTAAGGGTCTCTTATAGGGCTTGTAAAATTACCAAGTTTTCCGCTTTCAAAGTACGAACAAAAGAAAGTCGAAATGTAGTTTTTCAAAAGTGCGGGGAAATTGATAGAAAGATACGTCAAAACTTTGTACTTTTTAGTCTAACTAGAAGCTAAGGATTCTTTCTAGATGGTAGCTACCACTTTCATACCACGTTCTTTTATGAGTTGTCGGTAGTACTGATTCAATTAACGTAATCACCGGCTGTTGTCAGTGCAACACTGCTAATGGAAAAAAGTTTCATCATGTTAGTTGGATAGACTCGATTTTTGGCGGTCTCTCAATGGGACATATAATTCGAGTCTTTATATATCTAAATGAAATGTTCATTTTATATATTGAAAGTGATCTTCATAGAGTGTTGATGGATAAAAGTTCCAGGGTCCTTAGGCCGACTCAGAGGCCTTGTTGAATCGCTGCTCTAGTTCTGGTCTAAAGTTTTTAATCAATCCCTGCACAGGCCATGCAGCGCCATCGCCAAGGGCGCAAATCGACTTGCCTTCAATCTGCTTGCTGACCTCGTAGAGCATGTCAATTTCGGATATTTTGGCGTCTCCCTTGACGAAGCGGGTCATAATCTTGTTCATCCAGTTGCAGCCCTCGCGGCATGGCGTGCATTGGCCGCATGATTCATGCTTGTAGAACTCGATGAGTCTGGCGATGCAGCGAACAACGTCTGATGATTGGTTCATCACGATAATCGCAGCGGTCCCTAGGCTGGACCCGTTCTCCACCAGGGAATCAAAGTCCATCAAGGCTTTTTCACAGGCCCTGAAATTAATTTCAAGAGTAAATACCAACAACCATATTACATTCTTTAGATAAGTAGTCAGCTTTTTAGATTTAGCCTACCAGAAAGATACAAAATTATTACATGAACACTGGTGTCCCGTTTAAAAAAAAGTTGAAAATACTAAAAACTCAAAATCTATCACATTTTATAGACGAAGGAATGAGCTTTTGATTGGTGTAATTATCTTGTCTCAATTATCTCTAGTTATAATTATACAGGCGTTCAAAGTTTTGCTATCAACAAAAAAGCCATTTTAATCAACCAAATTTTAATTTTCCAAAATCTTAAACCCGATGTAACTTTGATATCATGCATCCGAATTATGCATCCCAAAAATTTGATTTATAGATGGTCATTCTAAGATTACTAAGAATTTGAAAATATTTCAAAATAATGCACTGTTCTTTGAGAAAACTTTTAAACTAAGAAAATTTTCAAAAAAATCTACAAGCAAATATTGTTCTCGAATTTACCTCACTCATTATTCTGAAATGAAAATTACAAAATTTTCAGTGTTCAAATACCTGGGTGTAACCGGGTTAAAGACATTTAGACTTACTCTTTGCGTAATAGAGGTGTTGACGATCCCCCAGGAATCACAGCGAGAATATTGTCCCAGCCGCCAATAACGCCACCGGCGTGCTTCTCTATGATTTCCCTCAGAGGAATCGACATCTCCTCTTCGACAGTGCACGGGTTGTTGACTTGCCCAGAGATGTTGAAGAGCTTAGTGCCAGTGTTCCTCTCACGGCCGAAGCCGGCAAACCAGGCACCGCCTCTACGACAAATGGTAGCAGCTACAGCGACAGTCTCTACATTGGTGACTGTCGTTGGACAGCCAAAGAGACCGACGTCAGCTGGGAAGGGAGGCTTGAGACGCGGCTTGCCCTGTTTACCTTCTAGGGATTCGATTAACGCTGTCTCTTCACCACAAATGTAAGCTCCAGCACCTCTGAAATCAAATTATTTCGTTAGAAACTGATTTCTGTAAAAATTTACAATTCAGAATTACACCCTTGGCAACACTAATGAAAACTGTAGACAAGATATTTAAAAAATATTCCAACTTTTCATTCTGTGCCGGTTTGAATAAATTTCTAATCATATCTTAAGAGGGTTAAACAGGATTCCTTCCCAAAATAACTAATTGGTAAAATAAAAATAGCATTTACGGCCCTACAGATCATAAATACGAGATTCTGAAAAGGCTCATGACCCACCTGTGAACGTAAACATCGAAATCAAAACCAGAACCACAAGCATTCTTTCCGAGGAATCCCTTTTCATAAGCTTCCTTCACAGCAACCTGCAGATTAGAGGACTCATTGTAGAATTCACCGCGAATGTAAATGTAAGCGGCACATGCGCCCATGGCACGCCCAGCGATCAAGCAGCCCTCCACCAAGGTGTGAGGATCATGACGCATAATCTCTCTGTCTTTACAAGTGCCCGGCTCTCCCTCATCAGCATTAATGACGAGGTACTTTGGGCGTGTGTCGCCGAGAGGTTTCTTCATAAAGCTCCACTTGAGACCTGCAGGAAAACCGGCACCACCGCGACCTCTGAGGCCGGACTTTTTCACTTCATCAATGATCCAGTCGTCACCTTTGATTAGGATCTCCTTAGTCTTGTACCAATGACCCTAGTTGGAGAGAGAATTATAATAACGACTCCAAAATTAAAGCATTTTTATCGATTTCGAGTTCTTGCTTAACTGAAGAATCAAGAATTAGTTTAGAAGAGTTCTTTTTAATTATTATCAGATTATAAGAGAGAAAGATGAATTTACCCTTTCCATAGCTCCCTTCAACTTCCAATCATGACGCCCATATAGATTAGTGAAGATGCGATCGTCATCGGAAAGGCTACCAAAACTGGCTTTTGAAGAAATTTGAGACAAATTTCTCAAGAATTTGATCGAAGATGCTTAAAAAGGTTAGAATTTGCCTTACTTTTGGTTAACATTATTCAAAATTATCATGAAATTAAAAATAAACTAACAAGATTTATTTGAACATTTAAATATTTTGTTTAAATGGATTGGACTTAAAATTCAACCTATTTTTTAAAATTTAATATTACTAGAGAATAGGCATGTATTAAATAAAAGAGTCAGAGGATTAATTATGCATTTTTATAATTTTATTCCAAAACAAACAATAGACTATCAAAATTCAATTAACGTAAATAATCGGGAATGATCCTGGTTAAGGATTTCGTGAACGATTGAACATTCATTTATCTTCCAACTTCTTCTCGATTAATTGTCCTTCAGCCATGTGTCGCCATCTACAAATTCGTCTATGATACTCTTGCGCGAATGACGATATGATGGATATGAGGAAGCTCGCCATTAATAACAGAACGAAAGCACTTATAATAGATCCAATGATATTTGAGCCCTTGAAATTAATTAAAATATAATAATTTTTTAATTTTCTCTTCATATACTCAAAATCATCAAATTATTAAGAAAATTATTTTTCGCGTACAAAGATTGTAGAAATTCACAATTTTTATTTCCCTGCGTATCCAAAAAAGCTAGTCCACGAAAGTCAAATTTATGCGAATTTAGACAAAATAAAATTTCCAACAAAAATTTCTTGAGAATACCTTGGAAATCTGTCTATTTAAATTACGCATGAGGATTAATCGATATCACCTCTTGAATTGATCAGTAATTTTAATTAATCAAGAACTATAAACTCACGGAAGAGTCAACTGTTTTGTGATGCAACTTCTCTTGTTGATTCTTGATGAACTTCAAGAGGTGAGGCTTCATCTTTTCCCCAAGGATTGGAACTTGGCTTTTTTTAAAGAATGAAGAATATTAGTTCATAGCCATTCTAGACTTGTCATTTAGGGCTTCAAAAGTAACCTCGAGCTAGGCTTGTGGATAGCTTCTGAGGGACTCACCTCATGTTGGCTACCAAGAGGTTGAGATAGTCCTTTGACATGATCAAGACTACGACAATGACTTGAATGTGCACTTTGATGATGGCCTTTCCGATGAAGGTGGCGAGGAAAAAGTGCCAGAATGGCACAAGAAAGTGCCCGCACGTCATTCCAGCCAGATCGAAGAGAGGATTTGGAATCTTTAAATGAAAACCCATTAGCCAATGTTTGAGGAAATGTATAGTTTGAGGGAAAATGTCAATCTTGAAGGATACTAACCCTCCCACTGCTCCTTCACAACTTTGCATCTGCACATACCAGATGAAGATTAATAATACAGTCGGACAAAGGTCTCTTTGATTCCCTCTTCTAATCTAAAGATTTCCAAGAAACTACCCCTTGCATCCTAGGGACCGAAGATATTTTTTAGTTGAAAAAGTTTGATTTTGAGAAAAACTATGCAGATTGAGCAGAGATAAAGATTAGAATATCTAATCCTTCACCTCCCAATGTTACTGAGGGGCAACATGGTTTTTAATCTCAGCTATCTTTCAATTCATAAAATATAGGGTTATTATCAAAATCAAGTGGAGGGGTAGAAATTATTATTACAACCTATGGGACAGTCCAAGTGAAATTATCATGAATAAGTGGAGTTTTAATTTTCATATCAATAACAAGTGTAAATGTTGTTTATTTATCATAAACTATAGGACATACCAATGCATATTATCATAACCAAGTGAAAACTCTAAATAATTCTTATTAAAAAGGGAAAAACTTTCATGAGATGTCTTCTATACGACATGTGAAACCAAATAGAAGCAATCATATGTGAACTGGGGAAAACATTGTACTTCGGAAAATCACAAAAACAATAGTAGGAAAATTAAAAACTACAATTTGGTCTGTCTTTTCTCACTCTGTATATTCCTTCACATTGAAATGCATGAGGTTCTGGAGATTAAGTATCTTCATTAAGTTTTTTTAAAGTAATTAGAAAAGTCGCTCATTGACAAATTAGAAACAACTTGATAATTGGTATAATTAAATAAAAATTCCTCTTTTTTATAGAAAAAAACCCGAAATCTTATCTCATGATAATTATGATTGGTTATGATATATATATATTTGGTATGTCCTAGAGTTTAGGATAAATAAACAACATTTACACTTTTTATCAATATGAAAATTAAAACTCCACTTATTCATAATAATTTCACTTGGAATGTCCCATAAGTTGTAATAATTATTTCTACTCCTCCACTTGATTTTGATAATAACCCTTAAAATATATTTAGATGAATTGTTGATCATGGTAATAAGCGAATAAGAATCTACCCATGGTGATAATTTCAAGTACTATTAGTTTGTTTGATTATATAGTTGTTTAAAGTTTAGATGGAAACTGACAACTTCTTCAGTTTTTGACCGATCTAGCTCAACTTTTTTTCGTTGATAGATTTTCATATAAAGAATCTTTAAAGGTAAAAATAAATTGACTTGTATTTTTTACAAAATGATAATCTTTTTGCCCTCTTCTAGAATATGAGAAATTTCGTAAGAATCCGACAATCCTTTTTATAGCAAACCTGTTTTGCTGCTGAAAATTGTTCGTATTTTGACTTTTATTCAAGGCTTTTGTAGCTGCACCCTAGTTCTAGAAGCCTGTCTACTTTAACCATTCTACCAGATGTAAATCGACTGGAGAATTTAAACTTTTTTTCAAATTGCGCAAATTACAATTTGCATAAATTAAACAAAATTATCAATGATTTTCTCTAATTATTGATTTAAAGTACTGTATTAGCATATTGACTCGTGTTTAAAGAATACAAAAAATATTCGTTTGAGTAGTTATTTTTAGAATAAAAAAGTATTTATAAATGCCACATTTTTATAACCGAATTCGGACAACGTAGAAGTAAATTTTTCATAGCATGGGAAAAAATTAAAGAAAGATCTTTTTTAGATTTAGCACAATCAAACTTTAAAGTTTCGGATCAAGAAAATTACACATTTAACGTTTTTTTTTCACCATACGGCTTATCTTTTGAATAGTTTGCAAAAATCTAAATATCATTGGATAGGTCTTTACAATATTTTTCTAATTGTACTTTTAAAATTTTGATATTGTACTATTCAAGGGTAGAAAATGAACTTTAAAATTATAAAAAAAGGATGGGGGGGGGAATGATGAATCATTTATCATTTTTCTTACTTAAAAACCCCCAATTTATAGCGGGGCATGCAGGATTTTTCAACGAATAATTAAAACCTCTGAAATGCTTCATTTAGCTCAACATTCTCAATAATATGCTTTATAATAGGGCGCCCTATTCATAAGCTAAAAATAGAGCTGTAATTTATAGTCTATGAATCTGTAACTATAAACGATTTTTGAGTAATTCTTACTCTCTTAAATAGATTTTAAGCTGAAGATATCCCAATAACTTATTATTTTCTTATTTCAATTCCATCAGTTAGGAATTCGACTTTTTTTTTCAAAAATAATAATTCGAAGGTGTTAATTTCTCAATTTCATAGCTTTTGAAATTCTTGTTTCAGAATTAAGACGTATTCACAAATTACAATTCATCTTCGAATATTGAGGAACACAAACTCAATCTGCTTGGAATCGCTTGTTCAAGGGTCATGATTGGGGTTAACATGAATAGTCCCTTGAGAAAAAATATTTAAGACATTTTTTATTTGAAAATATCATTATATAATTGGCAGGATTTATTAGAAGATCATACCATTTGTAGCGATATAATACTTGAATTTTAAAATTTCAAATCTGTCACCATTTTGGGATTCCAGTTTTGTTCAATGGGGAGTATTCAAATTTCACAAATATCTGATTCTCTTTCAATAAAGCACAAACTGCCTTTTCCATGATAAATTATCATTGATAATACATATATTTTGAAGGACAGTACATAGGTACGTGCTTTAGACATAATTGAGAGAGAATGGTTTTTCACTTCAAGATCGGGTTTTATAGTCGATCCTAACGTACCATTAAGACATTATTTAGGACATTTAAATCAAAATAATACATTTCATCTTTTGGGCCCTGGGTCCCAGAGTATTTCTAGCATCGTTTTCGTCCTCTACATAAGATTCAGAGTTACCAAACCAAAAAATACATTTAGTAAATTGTGTGGCCCTAGGCTCTCAATCAATAGGCTCCCTTTTCCCGGTCATTATATATACTTAGTGAATAAAAGATATTCCTTCCTATAGATGTAAAAAAAATGTATACTTTTCGTAAATATTCATTCTGATTGGTTCATTAGAAATATTGATGAATATTCCCAGAAATACTTTAACACAATTCACCACATTATCACTATTTCACATATTGTATCCACATAGTCCGTAGGATTTTCGGATTTATGATTGAAAAGGAATTTATTTCAGAGGCTCATTAAATAACAACATTGAAATTTGATCGTTTGTGAGTAGGTTACGCAAATTTGTGATCTTATGGCGTTTGAATGATTGATATAAGTCTCTCTTTCTTTGCAGAAAATCACGGAGGTAACCAGCTTCTATACGAGGTGAGTGTTTTAACTAAAATGCAAATTCTGTGCTAATAGAACGATTCATTGTATAATATGCAATGTTATAATTTGCTCATTGAAGAGTAGGTGTTTGTTCACGGCCGGCCATAGTTTTTAGCAAATTTGTTTTGTTTTCATGGTAGCTAGGCTGCTTTTGATTTCCTTACGACATCTCAGATTGTTTGTAACCTCTCGGAGATAGGAGTATTCCTTTTTGTTTCGGGTGTTGTGTTGATGTCTAGGACTTGTGTTATTTTTCTTTGTTAGTGACAAGGTTGATGAAAGTCTTCTGAGCCAGATTGGGAACAGTTTGAACTTTTTCAAGAGCCTGTGATAGCTTGTGTACTCACTACATGCTGTTAGCAACCGGTCTCCTTCGATCACATGATCTGATAACAGTTTATTCTCTGCTGTCAATAATATAAAGATATCAATATCCGATTGAGTTTGAATATTCTCCGGGTCCAAAACCAGTACATGCATAATTCAGAAGTTGATGTTGAATTTTCTAAAATCTCATATTTTTTTCTCTGGTTATTCATTCAGTGAAATGATTTCTTGTAGAATTGCATGTCTGATTCTAGTTTCAAAATTGTTGATTAAAATTTCATCGGTATTTTTCAATACTCTGTCGAGACATGAAACTTGGAAAACACCTACAAATTGAATTATGGACAAAAAATTCCTGTCACATCTTAACCATCTTAGTAGTAAATAGATTTTGTGTTTCTCAATGTTAAAATATTTGAATTTGAATATACGCCAGATTTAACATTTAAACAAATTTAAGGAAAAGCAACCAATTTGAGTGTTTTTTAGCATGAATTATTTTCTAGATCAACTTATTCAAAAAATAAGCGTAAAATTATTTCTTATTTACTGATGAAAGTATACTTTCAAAACGTTTTAAAACTATTTGGAGCTTTTTATTACTTTTGACCGAGAGAAACTATTGTTTACTATGTGTAATAAAATCTTCAATGAATTCATAAAATAATAGTATTTTGATTTGTTTTAACATTTCAGTTGTGATATATTTCCAAACCTTTTTGTAAGATAAAAAAATGTCTTGTGCAAACACCTTTGATTGGGGGATCCTTGTAATTTAACACGATGCAGAAACGTAATTCTCAATGTCCCCCTCCTGCTGTTTAGGACTAGAAGAAAATTTGATTACTTGAGAGCTAAATATATTTTCTCACTTCAACTTCAATGAGAATCACAAGTCCTCGGAATTCACTGATAGCTATTCGAACCTTTTAGCGAATCTCCACTCCATTGTCTAATGCTGTGTCTCGCGTAAATCTAATCAAAAACGTTGTCAGTACATAATTGACTGAGGAAAATATATCTACCCAAAAATATTCAGCATTCTAGGTTGGGAGGAGACTAAATGTAATCTCTGTGTAAATTACATGAGATGAAAGGCTATCCTAGATTAATCCCCAAGTCATGATACCCAGTTGTTATTCCTTGCTAATAGAAATCTCAGCTACTAACTAGCTTGCAATTCACGAATGTCAATCATGCTTCTATGCTTAATTTATAAACTTGAACAAAAAATGGATTAGAATGGTATTTAAGAACGTCCTTTTATGAATTAGTGTGATTGATATTCAGATTTATTACAAATTCTTCTTGTAATGGGATGCCTTGATTTATTTTTCAAATTCTTCCACCGCTGAAAGACGAAGAAATTATTACTACCTTGAATTCAAGGTGCTTACTTGGGGAATGTGCAATTGTTAATGAGATCAAAAATTAGTTTCCAGAAATTTACACATTTTCTGAACTGGTGAATTTTGCTGATTTGGAGAATTATAACTAGGACTCTCACTTTTTTTATTCGCTCAACAGCTTATCAAATGAGTGCTTCTCCCAGAAAACTAATCTCCGTCACTTAGAAATCCCTATGAGAAAAGATGCAAATGCACTTTTTGAGGCCTTATAATTAGTGTAAAAACCATATTTATTGACGGAAACAAGTAGCAATTATCAAGGAGTGGTGTAAATTTTTATTTCGGACATACTCTTCTGTCCAATACATGTCAAATTTATAGCAGTTTTAAAAAATTCATGTTTTTCATTGGTTCCTATTTACCCGTGATGGTGGGCGAGACAGCCGGGATACAGGAAAGTTAATTCGATTAATTACAATGGTGATAAAATAGGTTACATAGGTTTCACATTGCAATTACAATTAGTGCAATAATTAAAATAAGTTTCTGGGGGTAATTAATGTAACGTTTCAACCATAGATATTATGTTTGTGAAAAATACTTGGTAATTTTATTGTTGTGAAATTCTCACTCATTATAGAAAAGAGATGACCCGAGGTTCGGAAAGACAATAAGTACTATATTTCGGGCATACTGGTCACGTCAATACATGTCATATAAATAGGTTACAAGGACTGGGTGAATAAATCTGATTGGTTCTGCTCTTTTTATGGATACAAATTAGTTGGCAGGGATCAATTATTGTGTGGAAAGGAAATCAGTGATTTGATAATTGTCATCGATTCTTCTTCTCTTCCTTCTACTCTGGTTGTTGTTAGGTGAAGGGGTTTCAACCGTTTCGATCACTCTACTCTCTGTTATTGTTGCTGTGGTCGGCACCGGTTGACTTGTTGGTGTATCCATGACAAATAGCAGAACCAATCAGATTTATTCACCCAGTCCTTGTAACCTATTTATATGGCATGTATTGACGTGACCAGTATGCCCGAAATATAGTACTTATTGTCTTTCCGAACCTCGGGTCATCTCTTTTCTATAATGAGTGAGAATTTCAAGTTTACTTTCAACTTTACATCAATACATTGTCATCAAATTTCTCTTGACATGTCATGTAGTTGCAATTTTCCTGTACAACAGTCTGCTTATCGTAAGTGAAAGTAACCCTTTTGAATGCACTTTTGACAACGTCCAAATGAGAATGGTAGGCCTTTGTCTTTTTCTTCCTCCATTCTAAAATTAAGATTTAGGGATTTTTGCAAGGAATTCATCCAGGTTTCGATCCTACTGCAGAGATTGTGTCATTTACATATTTTTTGTATGGTTTGCAACCACCAAGTATTAAAAAAATTAAAAATCATCCATTCCTGTGTGGATGAAAGTTGTGAAAAATTATCCGGAATTGGATCTCAACCCTAAAATCTGACTCAATTAAATGCAAACCAATAAACAAAAGCAAAGTTGTTAATAAGAGACATATCACATATTTACCAAAAATTTGTCAACAAATTTTTTTGAGTGTAAAAAGTTTAAGAAATGCATCACAGACTTCGGTAATGTTATAAGTTACGGGAAAGAATATCATCAATGGTTAGTTCACCAATATTTCCATTAAAGGTTTTATTGGTAATAATTTCTAGTTCTTCTAGGATTGTCCTCTTAAAAACGTTTTGTTACATTTTTATCACAGAAGTTTTTTTTAAAGTCTACTTCACATTGTGGATTGTGATTAGTGTGGTCAAAAATAGTAGTATTAGATGAAACTAAACCTCTAAAAGGTTCTTTACGCGCTTTTATTATTGTTACTATGAATTCACCAGTTCGTCCAATGTACATTTCACCACATGAACATGGAATTTTGTAAAGACAAGGAAATTCAGAGAAAGTTAGATTATCTGGGGTTTTGTTGCATAAAAGATTTTTATTTTGAAAAATAACTTTTATGTCATAATCTAATTGAGAGGAGAAAATTCTAAAAAAAATTGTATTGGTCGTAGGGTTCTTTCTGAGGAAAACCTTGTTACGAGCCTCATAAAATTCCTCTTCTGAATAATTGTTTCTAAAAACAATATTGTTGAAGACTATTATCGAAATACCGCCTAAATAATACTAAAAAAACTATCTTGTTTTAGTCCCTACAATTGTTATCTTGTTTTACTATGTTTATGATATGAATAAATAGAATTACTACTATTCGCTACTAACTACCTCTCTTGCTATACTATGAACTTTGACAGGACATCTTCAAGTTCGAATAGTTTAGATTCCCAGAATTCTTCATCCGTTAGTCTTAGTACTCTAAAGATTTCATTCTCTAATGTTTATCATGTAGTGAGTTGGCGCCTCTGATTATTAGAAATAGCTAAGTTCAAATCTAAATAATTTATAGATTTATTTAAACTCTCCTATATTGTGAAGGTTATATAGGGAAAACTAAATTAAACTAAGTTTGAAGAGAATTTGAAACATCACACATTTTTATCTATAATCTTTAGCAATAAATGCATTTTTTGCACTATTTCAAATATTTTTTGAATCTTTTATATTTTTTGCACTTTTCTGGTAGCCTTAGTTACAACCCGAAAATATTTCTTAAAGGCAAAATTTTACTAAAACTTTCAATAAATGATGAGTGAGGGCCAATTGGAAAATTTCGAAGATTTGGTGTATAGTGGTTAATCTACTGTACTCAAACGTCTCCCAAGTTGTTGGGAGATGGGGATAACTGTACTGATGACGCCTGATAGGCAGAAATACCGGTATTTGCAGATTCCTCTTTGAAACATACAATTGGTTCTTACTCTTTATAAATTCATTCATACAAAAAAATAGTAATATTTAAGCATATTTATCGTCAAAAAACAAGGCATATTATTGATAATGATGAGATAAATGAAGCCATTTTTTAAGAAAATCTTTGTTCTAAGCCGAAATTTATTCAAAATAAATGAGTTTTCACTATTTCATTGAAGAGGCTTTACATTTTGATTTGTATGAAGCGATTCAAATTATTATTTTATGCATAAAAACATATTTTGAACATATTTCTGGTAAAAATAGTATTTTTCTCAAAATAATGCATTTTCTCGGCGCCCTAGTTATAATAGAGTTATAATTTTAACATCATGGTTATAAGAAGCCCTGTTCATCTAGCTAGATCACCTATTTTGGTTTACGAGATAAAAAAGGTTATCATTTGTCTGCTAGTTCTTACTTTTTGTCTTCATTCTCTCCATTGTCGTTGAGGCTGGCGTCATTGTCGGCGTTCGCCGCCTCTTTGGCTTTCCGCTCCTCTTCCTCTTCTTCATCATTCTCGTCGTTCAAGTTATCGACAGCAATAGCCAAGAAGACGTTGAGCAAGATGTAGTTTCCACAGATGAACAAGATCACAAAGTACAACACGACCATGAAGGACCACCAGACCTTTTCATTTTCGTAGGCCTTCATTCCGTCATACATGACGGCGTTCCAATCTTCACCGGTGAGAATCTGAAGGCGAATATTGTATAAGCGGGGCACAATAATCTGATTGGTCAAAAGCTCTGTTTTCACCCATTCTCTCAGACCGTAACAACGACTAGCGTTTTTTGGATTTGGTTAGAATACAAGTTTAATCAATGAATAATATGCGGTTTTTGAAATAGTTTTAGAATTTTGATTCTAACCAATTTGGCTATTCGGTTTTCTTTTTTGCCAAATTCTGCTTGAGAAACATGGAATTCAGTTGCCTTTTAAAAAGCGAGAAAATTGATGGCGGCCATTTGAATTAATTTGTATATGGATTTTTTACACATCAGACCATAGTAGATAGATTTAAAGCGCAAGAAAGATAGAAATAGCCTCAGAATTAGTTCTTCATCATATAATTGAGCAGTCTAAAGCGATTTGCCGTGATCTTTTTGCAAAAAGCAGTGTCCTACTCTGCACAATACCCTTAAAATCTTCTGGCAGCTCTACATTATAATCGACACAAAGAGGATTATTGATCTGTATTCAGGCTTACTATGCAACTTGTACTATGGATTTCAAAGAAGAACCCATACAAGATATGAATTACAATTTCATCTCAACTTTGAAAATAATTTATTTTGCTCTTATTCTATCAAAAGTGCCAATTTTCAACTCAAGATATCAGGCTAGAAAAGTATGGAGAAACTAAGACAATATCTGCAGACTATAGGATAAACGCTGAGGGATAAACATAGAAGAAAACCTTAAATATTGATTGAGATAAAGAGAGTGTGTGTAGAAGTTGTTCCCCCCCCCTCCATCGTAAATACCAAAACAAGAGAGATGGCATGAACCAATGAGAGGGGAGAGTGAAGAAACGACATTCATGATCTACGCACACACACATAAACACATGTACGTGTGCCTGGCATTATGTACCATTATTTCATTGAAGAATAATCAATAATTATGTTATTTTCCCCTTAAAACCATTCACTTGAAATACTGTTAACATTGCCTGTACGACACCGTCAAAGTTTGCTCGCGGCTTCTCCTTATCCTTGAAGTTGAACTTTCCTCCAAACGTTTGCATCCCGAGGAGGGAGAATATCAAAATGAATAAGAAGAGAAGTAACAGGAGACTGGCGATTGAATGGACCGACTTGAGCAGCTTCGAGACCAAGGACCTTAGAGCCTCCCAGTAGCTGAAAAACAATTATAAATAAACCTAATAAATAATGAAATAGTACAATTAAATGACCTTTTTATAGTAATTATAGTATAGAGTGATTTTTGATTGATCCCTCTAAAGTGATCTTGGAACGTTCGTCTACTCTCATAAGTAGCCAAACTTTTTCACAAGGTAGATTTATTCAAAGTGAACGGTGAATCATGGACTAGGGCTGCCCAAATAGTCCTTTGATAGAAATGATTTTAGTCTATTTTAATAATCAATGAGATGTATTTATGAGAGATTGTATAATTACACAGGAACTCTTAAACACATGAAAGCTGGAATACAATGTCACTTTTTAACAATGTAACCACGGAAATTGTGAAAATAGTCCCGAAAAGGTTAATTTGGTCCATTTGGTAGCCCAAGGTCGACCGAAAAGATGAATTAAAGGTGGGATTATCATCTTCTACTTAAGTTGTATATTCCAACTAGGGAGATTGGGATAGGAAATCGTCATACAACCGATCTTAGAACATAAGCCACACCTGTCTCACCCGTAATCTGAGTAGTTCTCGTTACTATACTCAACACCCTTTATCTCTCGTCCGAGCAAAAACTCGAATTGAATTTCTCTCTTGAGTCTCAAAGTAAATTGAAGCTTTACTTAACTAAAGATATGAAGGTAAGGCATAAGGAGGTGATCAAGGTCAGGTAGCTATGGAACTTAGAAAATGACTCACTGTGTTAATTTAAAAATCCTAAGCAATCTCGCACATCTGAGGACGGAAATGCCCATAGCGGGTAGAATTTCGGTCTTGGTGAATAACATCTCAGTGACCGAGCAAATGACAATAATGAAATCAAATCTATTGAACATTTTGGAGAAGTAATCTGGGAAGCCAAATGCATTCATCTTGATAATCATTTCGATAGTGAACAGGCTGACGAATATGTTATTGGCAAAGGCTAGAGGGAAAATTGAACATTATGACTTGAATATATTATCTGGTTATTAGGGCTACGCGACAGAATAAAAATGTTTTTTAATAGGGGCACGATCTTAGAAATGGACTATTCGGTCTACATGTTGCTATCACGGACTACTTTTAGACTATTTTGATAAAAGTTGTTTGGGTTTCGAAAAGACACACCAAAGCAGCAAGAAATAATTAAAGATTTATCAATAAGATATACAGGGTCTGTATGACAGGCCTAATTAATAATCAGGGCAACAGAAATTAGACATAATGGTATTATTAAAAAATGTAAATTCTCAAAAATGGCAAATTTTATAAATGCATATTGGGAATATTCGCTTATATTTAAATGCATATTTACCAGTATATTTATCAATTTTAAGAGCATATAAAAGAAAGGGGATACATTTTCAAAGATACATTACAATGAGACGAAGATAAAATCATCAGATTAAATGTGTTTCTATGAAAGATAAGCCATTCAATCTCTTCTTAATCATCGTTTTAAAATATATGAACTCACAGGATTGGTCACTTCAGGCATTAAGTATTGAGATTCAATTGAGATATTCAATCTTAAACATGCCTAAGAGACTGACCACCATTCAAGATAAGTCAAAATCATATGTTGATTTGTACCCTAAGGAATTCACATTGAATAACAACGGATTATATTGTATTATATGCCAGACGAAAGTTAATTCTTCGATCAAACACAGAGAAACAGCTAAACACAAACTTTATTTTTATGGTACACTACTATTAAGTAGATTATTATTAGGTTAACCGTTTATTTATGGAAATTTATTATTTAATTGTAGAAATCTGAATAAGTCATATATGAGAAAGTATTGATAAATTCGTGAAATAGTATCAACCAGACATATACGCGTTTCATCCTTGTTAGGAATCATCAGTATGTCATAGGCGAGAATCGAACCCTCAACCAGTGTATTGGGAGTCCAATGCACTAGCCACTGGGCTATCCTCTCGTTTTACATATTTTCACAAATTTACTAATACTACTCAATGATCCACTATGCGAGCGCTTCCAATCCTGAATTCCTTCCCTTTGAATTCAGAACCCGCGCCACTGTTTAATTCTAGCGTTTCTCAGTGCCTAGACACAACATAGAGTTAGACTTATCCAAATTAGTTTAATAACCTAG